>JASCZW010010228.1:0-37793 GCA_034211315.2 Aedes japonicus | reverse complement strand
TTCCGTAGAAGCTGTTTCAGCTTTCGGAGAAGCTGTTTCAGCTTTCAGAGAAGCTGTTCATGCTTTTGGAGAAGCAGTTTAAACTTATGGAAGAGTTGGCCAACTTTTGGAGATGCTAAATTTCTAGAGAAACCGTACCAGCTTCTGGGGAACTTTCTGGTTCAACTTTCTGGATAAGCTGTCCACTTTTCTGTAGAAGCTGTTCAATCTCCTGGAGTAGCGCTTTATACTTGTGGATAACCTGTTCATGCTTCTGGAGAAGCTTTTCATGCTCCTGGAGGTGCTGTCAAACCTTATGGAGCAATTCAACTGGCATTTGAAGATGATGTTCAACTTTCTGGATAAGCTGTTCAAGGTTCTATATAAGCTGTTCAAGCCTAAGGAAGTGCTAAGGTAAAAAAACTGTTCTAGCGTCTTCAGAAGATGTGAGGAGTTCGGAAAAAACCTGTTCAACCTCCTACAGATGCTTTCCAAGGATCTGAAGAAACTGTCCAAGGATCTGAAGAAACTGTCCAAGTTTCTGAAGATGCTGTCCAAGTTTCTGGAGAAACTTGGCGAGCTTTTGAAGAAGCCGTGTAACTTCATGGTGAAGCAGTTCAAGCTGCCGGAGAAGCTTTTCAAATTTCCGTTAAGCTGTTTAAGCTTTCGGAAATGCTGCTCACGTTTTTGGAGAAGCAGTTCAAGCTTTATGGAAAAGTTTTCCAAGTTTTGAAGATGCTGACTTAATTTCTGAAGGAACCGGAGAAGCTTCTGGGGTAACTGTTCAATTTTCTGGAGAAGCTGTTCAACTTTCTAGAGAAGCTGTTCGACTTTCTGGAGTAGCTGTTCACTTTTTTGAAGAAGCTGTTCAATCTCCTGAAAAAATCTTTCTGCCTAACCGATGCCTTGACGTTCTGGAATCAGGCGAACGGTCAAGGCTTTGCAGGCAAGCAAGCGGCATTAGTTCGGCCTAAAATTCAAGGCACATCCTTTGAATCGGAAAGGCAAACTGCTGTGGTTTTTAGGTAAGGCTGCTTGAAAGTCTTCGAAAGCCGTTGCTGATGATACGGAGCCACCAGGACCATCAATGTTTCACCACAGCCCAGCATGTCCGGTTGAGCTAAGCATCTAGCATCTGCGTAAGAAAAGCTTAAAAGTGAGCTAAATGATTTGGTGGAGCAAGTTTTCCGCCTTAACGAACGGGATTCAGCTGGCTTAATGACAAGCAAATAGGTGGAAAGAGTTCGTGGATTGACCAACCAAAAGATACATCTAGAAGAAGGATTTAAAAACATGGATGTCTGAGTAGGAGACTCAGCAGAAACACTGGAATCAAGTCGTCCTAGAATCCACTGGAATCCTAGAGGCAGGTATGTCATTGAGCAACGTAAGTTGAGGATTCCAAAATTACAAATAAATTCAGCAAACTTCCTGAATGTAACGACAACTATTGAACAGTGGAACGAACCAATTGAAATCACGCGTTTATTCAATAGCGTGAAAATGTTTAATTTTACAAGGGTAGTATCTTCAGTGACAGTCCAGTTGCAGTTGTGATGCTGTGTACAAGAGCAGACTTAAATTTCTGTACAGTGGCTATATGCAACCTAAAGAAATTTGGACTGCAAATCCTGGTAAGGTGGTGGGTTTTATAAACTCAATTTTGCCTGACTGGGAGACGCGTCTTAGGCTGGACACTTGACAAATGGTGATCTAGCTTTAAGATGCGAATTAGTATAGTAAACAGGGGTATATCACAAAAGTTCAACTCAGTGGATGCTGTGATTCTACTTTTTTTCGGACCATTAGAGTGATGATTTATCTACGAACTAGGGTGATACAATATATATTCTTATCAGAACGTGCACAAAAAAGGGTTGCCGTCTTAACAAAAGTTGTAGAACACACTAAAATAAGTAACTTTGTTCAAGACAGTAACTCGCTATCTCTAAACATTGACGAGATATAATGCATTGTTTATGAAAAGTCCTTTCAAATCAGTTTTTGGCCAATAACTATTTAAACAATCATTAGAAGGCTTTCAAATATTTTACAACGGAAATCATTTTATCAAAACACACATTTTTGTTGAAAATTGTATAGCGCTATGATGTGTATTAGAAAAGCTATTGAAGATTTTTAATAAAATTTAGCCGCTTTTGCAATAACTTCATCTTAAATTGAGGCAAGTTGTAGTAGATCAAACACCTTTCAAGTGATTGTACTAACATTTAGCTACAAAATACATAAACTTTTGTCAGGAGATATTCGGAGGAACTGTGAGATCGGAGTTACAACAAATGTCACCATTGGTGATTAAAAATGTATTATGGAATCAAATAAACGATTATACACCAATTGTTAGAGATGATGCCAGTAGTAGTAAAGTTCCATGTCTCGCGAATAACAATTGGCGCTGGTTTCAAATGCGACACCATGACACCATGGCACAGTGTAGACAACATTTTCTGTTTGTATATGAGAGATCGATCACAAGTCAACCAGGATGCTTTTATTGAGCCTGAGTAGTAGGCGGTGATTTTGGTTATCAGTGGTGTGAAAAGAACGATTGATCCTTTATCCAAGAAATTCTAAAATTATAGCTGGAGTCAGAAAATTACTATTCTTCCTCAGGTAAGGTTGTCGCTTTCCCAAAAATCATGCGAATTTTTCAATATTTTTGCATATCTAGAAAACATTGACAAACGCTGGCTATTTCTGATTTGGAAAGAGACTGAAGAAAAAATAGGAGACAATAGAAAAATGCGGAAAAATTGGGAAAAGGAGACAATAGAAAAATGCGACGCTGTTGTACAGAAAATGATATCTTTATATAACATTGAAATCGATTTGATGCCAGACATTCGATCAGAAATATCAAAAATTGTGATTCATTTGTGCAAATTTTTGAAAAACTTTGGTTGTGAACATGCAACATATTTTTTTAACTGGATTCAGCTCTCGCAAGCACTCGATCAGCTGATGCATGACTATTTGTTCACAGCATTAGAGTGATCTTCATCAGCAAAAGTCAACAAATTCGAGCAATGCCATCGAACCCCTTCTTCCCTTAGAAGCTTCAAAAAATCTTGCCCACATGGTGGATTGACCGGCGCTCAATCACCGGAATTCATGAGGATCATTTTCTCCAATTATTCCTAGTTTCCTTGCGCGTTCCCGCGTCGTGCGGCATCATCGTGTTCCTGACCCCAGCAAACAACAATAATTGTGCCTCATCACCGAAATGAAGGAAAAACACCGAAAAAATTTCTCACTAGTATTAGTTCATCCCCTGTCAGATCATCTCCTCCCTTCTTCCCATAGCCATTAGCTCAATTTCATAATCCACAAAAAAAAATACGCACACCAACACAAGCAGCATGAAGCGGTCTTGCTGTTCTTGGTGCGCCCTCATTCAATGCCTGCTTAGATTGCGCTTCCTTTTCGGCGATTCAGAAGTTGATCCCGGTAAGTAGGCACTGAAGAAGAATACTGCTGCTTTTTGGCCAGCGTTGTCAGCGTCATTGATTTGCCTGCATAAACTGTGATTTCGTGAATATTTACAAAAAAAATGACAGAAGAAATTTGTTTGAAATAAACCTGCTACTGCAGTAGATTATTTATTCTGACAAATAGTATAATGTTTTCGAAACTTCAGATCTGAGCAAGGGAAGCAGAATTAAGCACATGTAAATGGAACATTTGTATAATTTTTCGGCACACATTTTTTGACATCTGTACTTTTTGAAACAAAACCTCTTAGCAGCCCTAGAAAATTTATATTGTAAGTTTCAGTGGTGTTGTTTGTTCATTTTCGTTACGCAACACAAAAGTTTTAGAAACAATTGATAATAAGTGAACTTTTGAGTTTCCTGTTTGTTCAGGCGAGATCTTGAGTGGAACAATGGATGAGGTAAGTGATTAAATTAATGAGTCGTGACAAGATTAAAGGCACATGTTTGTAGCAAATTGGAGGCGAATTATCAACCTCTGCAGCCTGCCGCTGGCTCAGCTTATCATCAAGAGGATCCGAGGATTGAGAGAGGACATGCGACTGGATCGGCAGATCTCTTCAGCATTGCTCACCAGAGTTCCACTGATCACTGGGGTCGTGGCCAACACGGCGCTGGACACTTATTTTCAATTCAAGATGCTAAATCAAGATGCTAAATCAAGGGGTGGATCGCTAAGCACACTTTTCTCCTGTGCTGTTTTTGGAGTGTGTCAACAAGCGTTGCAATGTTCTGGGAGTTCCTCAGCAATGCTGAAGGTGCTGATGTTTGACAGCCCAAATTGTTATTTTGCTGATCCCGGCAACCAGGTAATGACTATTGAACAGGGTTGCTGGTTTCATATTTCTATAAGCTCATCTGTCAAAAGTAGTGCTCTCAGTGTGCCGCCACATGTGGTATGGATTGAAAAATCGAAGTGCCGCTGTTAGGAATATGTTCGTCTAGTATGTTAGAGATCGTGACTGGCACACTGTTCCAAGCGACTTACCCTTGTGCTAAATAAGTTCGTTGAATATTGTGCAGATATATTAAATGGAGACTTTGTGTAATTTTTGAATAGTTGCAGTTCATCGATTGGTGTGAGTGGTCCTGTCCGTGAGATAAAAATATACTTCAACGAGTATATTTTCTTCTCACTATGTATGTGCTCTCGGTTATTGTTTTGGTCATAGCGTCTTGAGATAATATCTAATCATATTTTTTGTTTGTTTCTGTATTATAGAGATTTTTAGCCTCGGGCTGGTTCATTTCCCGTCGTAGTCACAAAACCACCTCTTTGGGTGTTTTTCGTAACTTGTCCGGGGGTGAAATTTGAACTCGCGAGTTTTACGTGAGAAGTATAGCTGTTAAGGTTGCAGACTTCGTAATTTTTCTTCAAAATCAATGATTACATTGTCCTTGTATTGGTAAATCTATTTGAAGATATGTGTAAGAAAATGAACATGAAAATCTAGTCTCAAGCTTAAAACTACACGTGTATCTGTATTTGAGTAATGTCCTATCGTGGGAAGTATTGAAATTTCCTGCATTATATATTTGTTTCAATAACTCACGAGGTGAAATCGCTTGTGTATCGCTTTTCGGTGAATTGGTTTGAATGTCACATGTGAGATGTTGTTTTCGTGGGAAGTCTTAAGATTTACATTAAAATTAATCACTCACGGACACGACTTAAGGAACACTGAGATAAGCGGCACAATTTATAAAAGGAAGAGGGGGTGGGAGGTCTTATATATTTTTACAACTCCTTTAACATAGACTACGTCTTACGGAAAGGGTAGGGTGTCAAATGAAAATGTGAAAATTGTCACGAAATATCGTTACAAATGAAACGCTAATAACTCAATCAATCCTCGATTAATTTTCAAGATGTCTACACCAATCGATTCAAAATTTTCACGAGTATCAATTCAACTATCGAAAATTATCCTTGATTAATTGTAAACTATTGAAAATAAGGCAAACAGAAAGTGATGTCTTCTAATTCCGTTTTGCAGGCTAAATTTAAAAAAGGCCCAGTACTTTCCTATCACAGATTTCAAATGAGAGATCTAAACGATCTAAAAGGAGGACACCTTCACGAATTTCCCATTCGTTCGGCAGCATTGAATCAGTGTGGTACTGTTCACAGTATTGGTTTGGTAGCAGGTGGCGGCGGTACCCTGGAGGGTGCACTGGTTTCATTTCGGAGCGGCAGTATTGAAGTTGTTCGGAGCGGCATTGCATTCCCAAGTAACAATTTCAGTTTTATTCCAGCCATATAGCACTCCTCCCGGCTTTGTCAACAACCCCTCATTCAAAACTGTTTTGCCCACTAATACCTCCTCTATGCATCTTTATAGCCGAAATGTGTACAAAGTGTGACGGTTGTGAAAACAAATTAATAAAACCTTAACAAGTCCATATTTTTTTTGAAAATGTTCTAGTGAAAGATGTTATGACCACTTGAGAACCTTCATAAAACCTATTGGTTGCCATGAAAACCAACATTGGTGCCAAATAGTCACAGCTGTCAAACTATACGGTGATATCGTGGTTGGTTTTGGTTGTTCTGCTTTGTTCGATAATCCGCTCTTCTGATTCATTTAACAGTAAATAATATATAAGAAAAAAGTTCTAGTGTTGCGGGAAATTTTGTTTGTTAGCAAAATATCCATAACAAAGTGAGTTTTTGATAGCGTATCATGCTTCAAATCATATGCGCATTTAATTTAATGATGAATATTTGCACGATAAGAGTCCAAAATAAATGCGCCTCGGAGATTTTGAGAGTTTACAACCATAAAAACAAAATTGAAACAAATGTATTCAATCAATTTATTATGAATTTCCTGAAAATGTATGGAATTCAAAAATGTTATCTAAAAGAATGTAAAGAAAAGAAGATATTAGTAGAGAAAAGATCTAACACAAAGCCGAAATCGGTTTCTGATCTACAGTTCATTTGAAATACAATTTTAAATTTGGTGTATTTACGCATTTTATTGATTTCTTACATTTCAATATGGGGATGGGAAGATCACCAGTTTTGCCAAAAAATCCAATTTATCTTCGCAATGGCTGTTATAAAACTATTTGGTCATTTGATGACTTTCCTCAATGTCAATTTGCCGTTCAATGCATATACCGAAGGCAAAATGGGTTTAAAATGCTTTTTCAACTGACTAGCATTTTACGAGTTCATAAAATCAAAATAAAACCTTTTATAAGAGCAAAAGGAACTTCAGAATACAAGGTTTTAAGATCGTTGTAAAGAAGCTGTGTAGGTTCTCATAAACCTGACATAATTTGAAACCTATTGGCACCTCTTACTGCCATAATGAAACCAAATTGACTTTTAGTGGCTTCCATAAAACTTTAATAAAACTTAATAAAGCTGGATGGTTTTGGCAATGTTACTTGGGTTGGTAGCTGTCGTTTAAGAAAGTACCCAGGCCCGGTTTGCCTGATGGCTGTTGCTATCAAGACGTTGGCTAGGCAGCCATTAGTTACTAGTCGGTTGACCAATTTAGTTGTAGTCAGTTGTTAGCCATCTTTTGAGAAGGTGCCATGTGGAACTGATGAAATAACCTGCTGCTTCAAAAGACCGAGAAGGTTTTAATACAAATGTAGACTATTTGAATCCATCCTTTTCAGGACGACCAATTCTATTTTCCTAGCTTAAGGGTTTGTTAGATTGGATTTAATCTTATATTCAGTTCCAAATGCATGCCAATGGTACCTGGCGGTGTTTTCCATTCATCGAATACGGATGACTCAGCAGTTTGTTGCTAGCAAGTCGTTAGCTAGGTAGCCATTAGATATGCAGTCAGTTGAATAATCCTGTTGTGTATTTGGAGCCAATCGGTGGGCTCAACCCTGAGAAGCGTAATATGGTACTTGTATGTGATCCAGCTGGTAGCCAACTATTGAAAAGGCGCAACGTGGAACGGATGAAATAACCTGCTTATTCAAAAGATCGAAAAGCTTTTCATATTCAATGTAAACGGTTCAAAATCCACCATTTTAAGGACGACCTATTCAGTTTTCCTAGCTGAAGCTTTTTTTTTTTGTTGGAATTTCTCTAACATTCCTTTCAAAATTCATGAGAATTGGCAGTCGGCTAACATAGTTTTAGTTTTTCAATCGTTGCATACCTTATGCTATGTGTACAATTTCTAACACGGCTCGGAAATTTGAACGGTATCTATACAATCAAGCTTACGGCAAAAGAAGCAGGCCAAAAAGAAATTTTAAAAATTACTACCGCCACGGAAAATTGAAACACTGGACGCTAATAACTCGATCATTACATGATTGATTGTTGAAATTTTTGGCAATTATCATCTACACATGTTGACGACTGCCATTTTATTCGCCCAAGTATCTTAATTCTATTAACATACGATGAATATATTTTGTGTACAAAATCATCCATCAGTGTTGGAAAATTTAACGAATGTTGCTTTCCGGCAAGTATGAAGAAATTCCCCATCACGGACAATGTTTGGGTTTTCGAACAAGACATTTCGAACGATAATTCACTGTTAATTTCTTAATCACTTCATTTATAAAAACATTCTCGAAGAAAACCTGAAGTTTATTTTCTAGCTTGTCTGCAAAATACTGCGGGTCATACTCAATTTCTTCGGCAATGAAATCATTCAAATTATGTGCATTCTCAAAAACCAATAGTTCTTTCGACGCAATAGTAATATACGATGATATTTAATTTTCGTAGAATGTTTATGCATCAAGCACAACTTTTACATCTTCCTTGCGAAAAATGAAATATAATGTTGCAAAACTTGAAGAAGATCTTGCGTTATAATTTAAAGATTGGACGCGGAAAAAATGCGACACTTTGTTTTTGGTTTAACTTTTTATCGTGTGGGTAAAAATTCATGAAATTCTGAGTAATACTAGTTCAGAGTGTTATGTTTATGTGTCCGAAATTTGATTTCGATCTGTCAAGTTGTTTTTAAGATGCTTTCGAAACAAGAAGAGCTACGCCAGCAGATTTTGGGCGCGGTGATCGATAATCCTGGTCAGTCGCACAGATGGATCGGCAAAAGGCTTGGAATCCACCATTCCACCGTGTCCCGCGTTGTGGAGACGAAGACCATCGAGCGGCGCGCTGGAAGCGGCCGAAAACCAAAAACGGAATACCCAGAGAAGGCGCGGAAGATAAGGCAGTACTTTAAGAATAACCCGAACCTTTCCACCCGCAGACGTGGCCAGAAAGGTCAATTCGTCGAAGTGGTTCGTCCAGCAGACCATGAGCAGTGAGCTGGCGCTCGTGTCTTTAAGGTCAGGAAGGCGCTAAACCGGACTGACAAGACAAAACACGGTGGCCAAATTGCGTGCGCGGAAGCTGTACCGTGAGTGACTGGTCAAGCCAGGCTGTCTCATCATGGACGACGAGACATATAGTTATACGCCAGATGACTCCATTATGCTGAGTACTAAAGTCCATAGTACATAAGAATATCGTCCATACCAGCGAACACGCCACCGATGTCAACGAACCACCGAGACGCATTGTCAGCAAGATTGGAAGTGACCGACCGAACCGTGGAGCATATTGCAGGATTAGCAGATTTAGGTTTTAAATAGGCTTCGGTCGTGAATCGAACACTCAGTTGTAGTTAGTGATTGAACATAATCAAAAGCAGTTAGTGATTGAATATAATTAGTGATCGAATGTAATTAAAAGTTAGTGAATAAAATTATTTTTTTATGATCCTTACCATGTAGGAATCATTATTATATATCAAGGCAGACACCAAACAAACCCCCGGCCTCGAGTTTTTTGTCGGTACGTCCTGCACGGAGCTTCCGGAATAGTTCCGGAAGAGAAAGATGGACAAATTCGCGAAGAAATACCTGTTGTAGCAGGCGATCTGCGAGTGCGGACGGCAAGCCGTTCGTTACAACCGGCACCATCGAGAGGAATACTTGCAGAAGCGCTTGCTGCCCTTCCTCCGCTCTCACCGTGGTCCCACGCTGCCGGATCTCGCTTCGTGCCATTACGCCAAGCCCGTAATGGATTGGCACGAAGCGAAGGGCATTAATGTGGTCCCGAAGGAGGCGAACCCACCAAATACACCAGAACTTCGTCAGATCGAAAAGTTTTGGGCGATAATGAAGAAGAAGTTGTAAAGAAAAGCGGAAGAACATTCAAAAACCGATGAAGCTTTGAAGAAAAACTGGGAGAAATTGTGTAGGAAGATAGACAAAGCCTTCGCTCAAGGTCTCATGAGCAGGTGTTAGAGAAATGTACGACATTCAGCTTGGGGAGGAAATTCAATAAATAGATTGTGCCAAAACATAGCTAATATATAGTTATTCAATCCCCGAAAATTTGAGAAGTATCCGATTTAAAATGAATTTTTAGTGTTCATTTTTGTGTGTCTCATTTTTCCGAGTCCAGTCTTTAAGGTGAAAATTAACATCGAGAAATGTATATGATGAATATGTTTCCCTTTCCCCATCTCTTAGAATTCATTTTATTTTGAACATCACCTGGCAATTAACTTGCAGTCCTAAAAAATAGTCTGGAAAGCTATGTTGTTATTTTTCTAAGATTTTATTCGAATAGTTTTCACACTTAGGACATGATAAGCATGCCATGAAAGAGTTCAATAGCAAAGTTCAAAGTGAAAAAGATAATTTAAGAAGATTGACCAATGTCATATAGAAACTTATATCATGTTCGAGTACAAATAATACAAAGTGATTCTGTTTATATTTTTTGAAAATTATCCCAATTGAAACATGGTTGAATCAAGACGAATTAAATCCAATCAGGGCCGTTAAACCAAATTGAAACTAGTCAAAAACATTACTCATTTTCAAACTCGAATAACCGAAACAACCATACGAGTTCAAAGTTCATTATGAAAAGTATTCCTCGAAATTGAGATGCATTCATCACATCATATAAGATTGTGAAACCTCGCGTAAATCTCTAACTTTAAAAAAAAATACATCAATTAATTTCCTCGAAAACAACCTGGCAACGCTGATTGCCCGCCTATCTCAGCCTGCTGCCATTGGAACACAATCTCGCGTATGACGATGGTGTTCGTAAGTAGACAAAGGTAGCACGAGGATTTCTCCTCTTCTTGTTCCTCATTTTGCAGTTCCTCTGCTGATCTTGAATCCAGGATTATAGCACCAACCCAACAAATTTTCCCGTCTTGTTCGGTCCGGAATTCGATCCCACTAGCAGCATTTTCCTTTGAGCTGAATTGGTGGTACTTTTGCGATTCCGAAAACCTAAACGATGCCATTGTAATTCGATCCCTCTTGTTTCGTTTTTTTCGGCAAACGAACATTGCACTCGGCTTTTGCATAATTATTTTTTTTTTTCGCTCTCTTCCAAAGGAAGGGTGACAAAGTATAACGGCGCAGGTACGGCGAAGGAATTCTGCCAAAATGCAAAGCCAGGCACGAGAAGTAGATCAATCATCTTGCTTCGCATCAAGCGCATAGGGGATGGACCCGACAACCCGGACCTACATTGTAGCCATCCTTCAGTCCTTCCGAGTGAGAGTGACAGTCGTAATAAATGCCAATTGTCGCACACAGGTTTCCCCGTGGCTAATTGTGGTGACATACCCGCGATTATGAGGTCGGAAACTGCAACATTGTTGCAATATCTGTTGACGGATTCGCTCAATGTCCTTACCTGCAATGGAGAGAGAGAGAGAGAACAAAAAAAGGCGTTATTAGCGAATGATTTAAATTCAGTCTGAAGCCCCCCACCAAATCAGGTCCCCTTGACTCAACAGAATGACATCCTAACAAGCCCCGTCAATCAAAACTAGGGCGAAAAAATCTCAGCCATCTCTCGAGGAAGTGTCTTCTTACCCGACACATCAACTTGGCACGGACGGACAGAGCAAGACGGCGAGATTTATCTCCCCATTTCGCACAACGCGCTTCCGGATAAATACTTGCGTTCGCGCCCGTTGGGTGGAAAAACTGCACAACCGAGCAACACCTGGTACCGAAACGCCGAGGAAGCAGCAGTAATTACCTAACTTGCTTCGCGTACCGTCGCTTATTGTTATTGATTTTCCCCCTTAGAAGAAGCAACTGCCCCTGAAGTGTATTGATCGGTTATGGAGTGAACGCGCGGCCAAGGAAGTGCATATTATCGAATAGGGGAATGGCGGCGCGGCAGACGCGACGAGAACAACAGTCAGCAGACTGATTGGAAACAGCTGCGTGTCTGCGCGCTGGGTTCTTCTGGGGTTCAGCAGTTCGATCCATCGAGTCCGGTGGTGTTGGTGATGGTGGTGGTCAATTTGAAGTGCGGAAGCTTGCCGAAAAGCTGAAAAGAACATTCGATCGGAGCAAGCCACGATGGGCGAGCATCCTGACAGATGGGTGGCTGCTGCGATGCGCGAGAGGGTTGGAGGAATCGAGATTTTTTTGGTTGTCTTTAGACGAGTTGATGGCAAAAATGCGATTTATCGTGTTCGATATTCAACATTTAGTTTTGATCGATTTTGAAGGTGGCTTTTTTGGACTCATAACAAGGAATTGAACAACTTGTGGAGTAATTTTATTAGGATGCTAGTGAACAACCAAACAATTCTAGCCTGGAGGAAATAAATGTAAGTTCCCTTTTTTTTAAATTAAAATTCACAAACAAAACACAGAAATAGCGCTTGAATTGGTAACTAAACAATACTCCAGACGAGCGAAAAAATCTCGAAAATTTCACGCATGAAGTCCTACACTCACCGAAATAAACTTTCGATATTCATAAGATTGCATGATGCTTATTTGCCACAAGAAATCAATATGAATTTGATATTTTGTCTTATGAAATATAATGATGTAGAAAACATAAAAATATGAAGCAAATTGTTTTACACCTCATCAAGCAAATCAAATATTATTTCTGAGGTTATCAGATCGATTTTTCAGCTAGTTCAGGTTTCTCTAATTACTTAACTAGTTCAGCTTCAGAATCTTATTCAGTCTGTTCTGATTGTTCAGCCTGGCCAACATACACAGCTAGTTAAGCTTGTTCAGTGTTGCCAGCTTATTCTGCTTGGTCAGATTTATGAGTTTGATCAGTTTGATCAGTTTGACTTGCACAACTCACTCAGATTGCCCAGCTTGTTCACATGTCCAACTGATTAAACCTGCTCAGCTTGCTCATCTTGCTCAGCTTGTTTTGTATATAAAACACTTCTCAGGTGATCAGAGTACTAGAAACTGATAACGTCTTTATTTATTTATTTGACGTCAATCATGTGTAGACCTTTTGTTACAGTTATTTTTACATATTTTGTCACTCTTATATCTACATAAATATATTTGTAACAGTATTTGGCTTATATACTAGTACATTTATGAGCAGCTTTTTATCAAATATCATTAAAGTATTGCTTCAATTTATATTTTGTCGTTGTAAAGTTAACGTTTTCGCAATGCATATTGTATGTTGCCATCATCCGATTTAAAGGTCCAAATTTAGCATAATTTGTACGATGGTGGCTTGTAGTAAAAACATTTCTATTTCGTAGTTGACGACTTGGTATGTAAAAGTTAAGTTTTGATAAAAGTTCTTCAGAATCAATACGATGCGAAACGATATCGATTACAACTGAGACCATTGCAAATTCTCGACGCTCTTTTAATGTTTGGATGCTGATGAGCATACAACGAGCTTTATAAGATGGTAAAGGAAATCTTGTCCAACCTAGTTTTCGAAGGGCAAACAGTATAAATTGCTTTTGAACTGATTCTATTCGTTGTTCGTGCGTGACTGAAAAAGGTGACCATACTACGCTACAATACTCAAGTATTGACCTCACATATGCAACGTATAATGTTTTTATTGTGTATGGGTCAGGAAAGCTGTAACTAAATCGTTTTATAAATCCTAGCATGCTACTTGCTTTACTGATTATTGTGTTATAGTGGTCAATGAATGTTAGTTTCTTATCTAAAATAACACCTAAATCTTTAATTCTTCCGTACTTTTCAACTGCCTGGTTTACTAGAGAGATTGTACAGTCTAATGTATTCCGCTTTCTACTAAATGATATTGATTTACATTTTTGAACGTTTAGCTGCAAAAGGCTTTTTTGCACCAATTGTAAAATAAGAGTACGTCGTTTTTGAATAGTCTTATATCTTCCTTGTTTTTTATTTCTAAAAATATCTTTAAATCGTCCGCATAAATAAGATTTTTTACGTTTTTTAAAATGAGGGAAATATCGTTTACATATAGTATGAACAAAAGAGGGCCGAGATGGGAGCCTTGAGGAACTTCTGAAGTAACTCGAATAGGATTTGAAGTCTTGCCTTAAAATCTGACTATTTGTTGTCGATCAGTAAGATAAGACTCGAGCCATTTAAGAAAATTTAGCTCAATACCCATTTTTTGCAGTTTGAAAAGAAGCATAGGTATATCAATGCGATCAAATGCCTTGCTGAAGTCTGTATATAGAGCTTCAACATGGTTTCCATTATCCATTGCAACTAGCGAATAGTTGACGAATTCGAGTAAATTTGTATTAGTTGAGCGTCCATTGAAGAATCCATGTTGCAAGGTAGAGATTCTATTTTTAATTTGACAAAATAGTTTTTCATTAACGATCGCTTCAAAAAGTTTCGGAATGATAGAGATAATGGCAATACCGCGATAATTTCGTATGTCGGATTTTTTGCCACATTTAAAAATAGGTACTAGATAGGAACTTTTCCACGAGTTGGGAAAAATACCAGATTCGATCGACATATTGAAAAGCCAAAGCAAGGGAGTTGTAAGCTCCGAAGCTAAGTTTTTCAGAAAAATGGGAGGGATCCCATCGGGCCCACATCCTTTGGAGACATCCAATTTTTCAATGCTTCCCTTATGTCATTTTATATTGTTTACACTAATATCTCTGCTAAATTCTGGAAAGAAACCGAAATATTTACGATCACGATCTGCTTCAGAAAATGTGGTATATATATCTTGAAAAAAAGTTGCAAATAGATTGCAAATTTCTGGTGAGGTAGACCCCACGTTTTCATTTAGGTACATTTTTGATGGAAAATTGTCAGATTTCAGTTTAGTTTTTACATAGTTAAAGAGTTTTTTTGGATTGGATTTTATCTCTAACTCGGTTTTTGAGTTGTACTCATCAAAGGCTATATTGACGGCTTGATTCAGCTGGTCGCAAATATTCAAATAATTTACCAGATTCTCGTTGCTACAATTTCTTTTGTATACCTTATGTGCTTTTTGCTTGCAGTTTTTTAATTTTTTTATTTGTTTATTATACCAAACTGGGTTTTTTAAATAAATTTGTCTCCTTATTTATTTCAATGGTACATGTTCAACTATAACTTCGAATAACAATTTGTAAAATGCATCAACAGAAGATTCGATATTTTCCTCGGTTCTAAAAATCGTTTGCCAATTTATACTACTTAGCCTATGCCTAATACTGTCAAAATTTGCTAAATGATATTGAAAGACCTCCTCATATTTGCTGTCGTCGAGTTTTTGGTATTGGTGTATGAATAAGGAAAACTCAATTGCTGTGTGAAATGCTTCATTTTTCCATAATGGAATAAGAGATTCGGTCACACAGAAGTCTTCTTGAATATTTGTTAATAAAAAATCTAAATAACAATTTTGCTGATTTTTTACATGATTGATTTGATTGAGCCCTAAACTGGCAGTTTTGTCAAATATTAACTGCAGAGTTTCATTTTCCCCAACGACTGGAAGTAAGATACTTTCATTTTCTGTGTCCGGAAAGAAATCAATACTACGTTGATTTAAATCCCCGTATATGTGAATTTTCACAAATAGTAGACGAAATACGTATATCTGTTTCCGTCATTGTCAAAGGATTGAAGAATTATTTCAACCCACTAAAGAGGACAATCAAAGTCGACCAAATATTAACTAAGTAAATTTTGTTCAGTTTTCCTAGCCTTTTCAGCTTGCTCAGATTGCTCCACTTGCTCGGCTTGGCAACCGAATCTCGGTTGCGTAACGTAATGGTTTTTTTGTGAGCCTTTGAGCTTTCGGACTCCAATCTTATTCTCAACACTTATACACTGCACAACCTAACTCACTAATTGAATTTTTCAAAGCGAATTGATCTGTTGCTTTTTTGCCCACGACCAATGTTGCATTTTTTCTCTAAGTTACGGTCCATTACGAGAAATGAAAGAAAATCATGCAATATTGCATTACAATCTTGCATTTATTTTTTTTTATTTTGGGTGAGCGGTCAAGTCGATGTTTCTCATCTTGCTCTGTTTTTTTTTCAGTTTTAAAGAGCTAAGGTGATGTCTGAGTAGTAGACAGTGATGACGGCTGCACGAAGGAGACGAAATACGCGTGGTTAAGCAATTATAATGGAATTGTTCCGAACCCACTAAACAAGTCTATATATGCTGAAGCTCCCAACTAATCAATAAATGGTACGGTAACGGTATGCGTCACTTGCAAGTTTGAATGTCTGTTGATTAGTGATGGACCCTTGCTTCCGAGGTAACCTCTGTTTAGCATTTCGCACACGTTTCAATCTACGCAGTTCTGGGTTGCTCCGTGATGGCTTAACAAAGGACCGAACTATAGGTAGGTTTTCATTGAGTTATCGGCACACTCAGGCAAATAAACTCAAGAATTTCATAAGATTTAACGATGATTAGGAGTTTCATAAGGCTGACTTATGAATGGATTTTGTGTCAAACGACGTTGTTTGACTGATTACGAATATCGATATACACTAGTGGACAAAACCCATAACCTCAACGTCAAAGGTTCGAATCCAGATTGCTCCATATTTTAATTTTTTCAACATCATTATATTTCATAAGATAAATTTATGAAAATCATACTGATTTCATATATCAAATAATCATAATGCAATTTTATGAATATCGAAAGTTTATTTCGCTGAGTGCACAAGATGTCACAGAAGCACTCTGCCATATCGTCAACATCCTGTATATCCTGTTCTCTCCAGTCCATATTGGACGGGTATTCAATTAGTTATTAGAAAGTCAATTAGAAAGTCGACGGTAGTTGAAAGGCCTAGGAAAAGTAGCTTGCGTGCGAGGAATAGGCACGGATATAGCCAATGGAGGACGGTAAGGATCAACGGTCAGTAAAGGGACAACAGCTGTTGACACGTTGATAATATTCTCAGTACACCAGGTCAAGCACTCTATCAAGATAGTTGCGATTTTGATTAGCTTGAGAAATATTTAGAAAGTCGAAACCATCGACCAGGCTAGCAGCTGTGGTAGGTAGTGGAGAAGAGTTGCCATAGCCAAGCCCATATAATCCAGTGGAGACAATAAAAAACCTTTCAATGTCTCTCAAGCTTCAAACGACAAAAATAGTTTGCTGAAAGATCTGGAACTAATATGATTTCGTCAAAAGACGACAAATGTCACCATGAGAAACGTTTTCCAAGATGGCTACTCTCTAGAGCTTCAATTGACAAAGATAGACTGCAGCACATTCTCTGCGGCAAGATCACGAACTAATATCATGTTGACATTTTAAGAAACTTTGGAGAAAATGGCTTAATTTTGGCTCTAGAGCTTAATTTTGCAAAGATAGACTCTGCGGCGCCATCTCTGCGGCATGATCGGGAACTGATAATCTGATAATGCCAAAAGACGACAAATTACACAATGAGAAAGTTTGCCGAAAATGGCAGCTCTTTAGCGCTTCATTTGGCAAAGCCAGACTGCAGCGAAATCTCTGTGGCATGATCTGGAACTAATATGATAATGTCAAAAGACGACAAATGACATACTGAGAAACATCGTCGAAGACAGTAAATCTCTATAACCAGTCTGAAATGTTCTGTTCTGCAATTCTTATCTCACGTCAAAATCAAAACCTCCTTCGTTTTGTAGCAGATTCCCGGTGGCCAATGTTACTGGAAGAAGGCTCTTTCACCACCAATACACGGAAAAAAATCCGTGCCCGGATCCGTGAACTGCAGTCATGAATTCGAGAACAAGCAAAAATACACCGTGAACTGAATCACGTAGTCATGAACTAAATCACGTTTTTAGGTAAAAATCCTGAAAACGTGAACTAGTTCACGGTCCGTTTTCATTTTCGTGAACGCTTTTGTTTCTGTGTACATTTTGAGACTGTAAACTTTTAAACGGAATATACACATTGAAATTTCATAAATCTAGAGAGGGTTGAGATCCGGGTCAATATTGACCCTAATGTCTTAAGTGCCACTTTTTTTTTATACCCGAGGAAGGTTAAAGTTAAACACGAATAACAGCTGTTAAAAATATCTCCACATTATTCTAATTCCAAAATATTTTCACAGTATTTCACGGCTTAAACAGATGGCTGTTGCAGGAAAATACAAAAACTTCATTTGAGAAGAACACAAAACGTAGACTTCTTATGAAAAATCATGAAGTTTGAGCCGTCGAAAAGCATGTTCCGATGAAAATTTGTATCTGTCTCCGTCTCACCGATTCTGTCAACATGCAAAACATGCCCTCTTCCGGCAGGAATTCCTTGAAGTCAATCCGGTCAAAAAGCGCAGTAATTACGAGAAACTAAATATTTGAACCTCAAAAATCATTTTGACCGCAAAGTTTATAAAATTTGGTCATATAAACTGTCCACAATATGAGAATGAAATCCAGGTAATTATGACCCGAAACACCTTATTCGTAACTCCTTTCGTAACAGCCCTTCAGAAATGTCAAAAAAAAATGGGTTCGACGCAGACACGTAACTTTATATGATTCAGGAACAGTCAAGAAAGTTATAGCAGTTTGAGAATACATTTTGGGTCATATTGACTCCGACGCCTATAAGAGGTTAATTGTAAGGGGCAAAACTTATTTCAAAACACGTTCATCTATCTATATTTATAAAAATGAATTTCTGTCTGTCTGTCTGTCTGTCTGAACCTTATAGACTCGGAAAGTGCTGAACCGATTAGCGTGAAATTTTGTATGCAGGAATTTTTTAGGTCGGGAAAGGGGGCTCCCATATAAATGAAACACTAATTTTTTTGAAGGCAAGAAATGTTTCAGTGGTACTTTGAGACCTCTCCCCATACAGAAAGGGGGGGGGGGCTTCTATACAAATGAAACACAAGTTTCTGCATAACTCGAGAAGTAATCAAGCAAATGGAAACAAATTTAGCAGGAGCAGGTTTTTGTAAGGTGGGAGGGGGCTCCCATACGAATGAAACACAAATTTCTGTCTCATTCTAGAAATAAATAAGCAAATGGAACCAAATTTGGCAAGTGGAGGTTTTTTAACGTGAAAAATGTTTTATAGTAGTTTGAGACCCCTCCTTGCTTTGAAAGAGGGTGGCTCCCATACTAATGAAATACAAATTTCAGCATAACTCGAGAACAAATCAAGCAAACGGAACCAAATTTAGGTTTATGAACGTAAATTATATTTCTATGGTGACTTGAGACCCCTCCCTTTTCTTAAAGGGGGAGGGGGCTTCCATACAAATGAAACACACATTTCTGCATAAATCGAAAACTAACTAAGCAAATGGAATCAAATTTGGCATGGGCGAGTTTTTGCAGGCAAAAAATGTTTTCATGACTATTCAAGAACCATCCTCCCTCTGAAAAGAGGGGAACCAATACAAATGTTCAACCAAATATGAGAACTATCCCTACTGTGGTAGGCAAATTTATATGCAGGTGATTTTAGGTCCGGGAAAAGAATCTTAAGATCATCCGGGATCCCTCCACCCTCTGGAAGGGGGGTTCCCATACAAATGAATCACAAATTTCAGCATAATTAAAAAATCAATCAAGCAAATGACACCGAATTTGGCAAGTGGGGGTTTTTGGAGGTAAGAAATGTTTCTATAGTGATTTGAGAGCCCTCCCCTCTCAGGAAGGGATGGCTCTCATACAGATGATACAGATTTGTTTGTATAAGTAATCAAAAAAAAGGAACCAAATTGGGCATGGGCGAGTTCTTGAGGGGCAGGAATGTTTTTATGGTGGTTTGAGACCCCTCTTCTTTCTGGAAAGGGGGACTCCCATACAAATGAAACACAAATTTCAACCAAATCTGCGAACTAGCCCTACAGCTATTCAAAGGTAGCTTAAAAAAATACAAATCAGTTTCGTTGCAGAAAACAACGAATAGATTTGTTAGTCCTACCTCCGATTTCTTAATATAATCGAATATTAATTTTCAGTGCTGCTACCCGGAATGTCTTATTATACTGCCATGCAACGGAACCGCATGGAGGAGCATTTCAGAACGAAGAAAAAGGCCAAGTTTCCCAAAAAATATTTGGTTTGGCAGGCAATATGCAGCTGTGGTCGAGCAAGCCAAAGTTTCATCACTACCGGAACGGTAAACAAGGAAACATATCGCCAAGAATACCTAAAGAAGCGATTGTTACCATTCCTACGCAGCCATGACGCTCCCTCGCTATTCTGGCCTGATTTGGCATTTTTTCAATACGCCAAGGATGTTTTGGAATGGTATAAAGCGAATGGAGTCCATGTTGTACCGAGAGATGTGAATCCACCTAACTGCCCGGAGCTGCGACCAATCGAGTGGTATTGGGCTCTCGTGAAGCGAGAACTCTTTCAATATAAACAACAAGCTTCAACTATAGAAAAAATTCGAAAAGCTTGGACAAAAGCAGCAGAGAAGCCTGCACCAGTGGTGCGATTTGTCAGCTTCACTTGATGAAACTTGAGAGGTTCTGGATGTGTAAACTCGATTCTGTACAGGAAGCTTTTTCATTAGTTCATTCAACATTGTCCAGGCTGATTTGATTTTGAATTCATGAGCTTTTAAAGTTCATTAACCAGTGCATAAGTCATTTTCAATTTCAGAAGCATTCGCCGCTCATTTCTATGAATATAACCAACACCTAGTTCGACATAATAAATTTCGCAGAATCTTCACTGTCTTGCATATTTTTGATCATCGTATGAGTTATGAAATGTCTTACAAATAAATGAATATTAGCACATAGCAGGCGAAGGCCACCGTCAGCTGGTGCTTGTTGAAAAATCAGCCTTGATGCTTTGAACGAAAATGACGGATTGCGTTGCCCGGATTATATGTTGCATTCTTGTAGGTGAATTAGCTGAGAGAGTCGATCGCCCACCTGGCTTTCGGTTCATCCCTGCGGACGTATAGAATTTTGCTAGATGACGTCACTAGTGAACGTGTGGTTCATCCTGATGAATGGAATTCAGTTTTGACAGGTATTCGTGGTTTGTTTGTTTTCGAATTCAAACAGATGAAATAAACAAACCACGGACTCCTGTCAAAAGAAATTCATCCGATTCATTTTGCGAGGTTATGTTAGGTTGGTGTAAAACTCAATTGACCTGCTATTTGGGTGAGTGTCGGGACACTAGTTCGCGACCTAGACACTTTTTTTCTTGGCTGTTATACCAAATTTTTTTTGTCAAAACCACTTTTAAAAATTTAATCAACTTGGTTTGATACTGATCAAACTCTTGCGTTTGTCTCAGTGAATGGAATGCTCGTGTGACAGAAAATATCGAATGAATGAAGCTTTCGCGAAGCTTCTATGACAATCATCAACCTGGTTCATGAGTGAACCTCAAGCTGTCTCACAGCCAGGGTTACCATATTAGTTTTCGTTTCCATCTTTAATTTTTGCCAAAAAAAACCTTTTTTATCTGTGGTTAACTTCAGAAAATCTTGGCACAAATCTTTGCTTCAAACTTTGTGTTGTTAAAGTAGAATGGAAACTCTTCAGTTGCCTGAACACTAATTCACTTCTTTTTTATAATTGCATTTGAAATGAATGCAAAATAGAACAGATATATACTTGTCAAAACACATTTATTCTGATTAGTCGATACGAAACGGTCTTTTCTACAGGAAAACTGATCAGTATACATGGAATCTATGTCCTCGGAGGAAATCGATCATTTCACGTAAGCCCTTGTGACAGGCCAGTATATACATGATAATGAATCATGAGGTGTTAATTTTTATTACTAAAAGTTCGAGGATAAGTGGATAAAATCGGAACTAAATTAATAATTAATCATTGTTATGATGTGTGTACATAAATTTCTTGATTTTAGATTTTAGTTGTGATGTTAATGTTAGTTGACCAACTCCTCCTTTTCCTTTCATGTAAAACTTTGATCCGGATTGGATTTTGGTTCCGGATTTTGGTCTTATTCAAATTGTATTGCGATAAAACTCGCTCCAACTCTGCTCAAGAATGCAAAGTTAGTAGAATGTTCGCAAGGAATTTTCTAAGCAAGGGAAATGCCGACTTCACATTTGCTCGTTTGAAAGACATCAGTTCTCTCCAAAAAGTTTGCAAGTCATCCGTTTCTTCCACTTCATTGTCCTTGCAGATGATTGCCATCCTCAGCTCACGAAACTCGTTGTTGATGGCCTATTTCGCACCGCTTTCAAAGGTGTCCGAATATTGTCTATTAATCGATTTGAACTTCTTCAACGTGTGCAGCTTCTTGGTGTCAACACTTGATGCAGAAGCCAGAACTGAGAAAGTTATTCTCCCTAATTATTATTACTTTCCAAACTTTGTCTGCGTGAATAAATAAAAAATACTCCTAAATCTAAAGAAAAAATATTTTTGTTGAAATTCCGCCGAAATTTGAGGCGCAATCTCTTGAGGAACTTTGAAACAAACACTTCCCTAGAAGAATATTTGCGGAAATTAGTTAAGAAATTTGTGAGGAACTGCAAGAGTCCTTGCAGACAAAATATAAAAAAAATATTCTATGAAAACCCCTGGCGGAGGTTTTGAAGTTAAGAATTCAATATATGAGATCATCGAAAAAAAATCTTTATGGATTTCTCCATCATATCAGGGGTTTTTCAAAGAATTTCCTTAGGAATTACCTTACAGTTTTGGTGTCATTTTTTCAGGTATACTTTAGGATTTATTTTAAAATCGCGAAACAACACAAATTCAGGGATGCCTTCAAAAAATTCATCACAATAAAGTTTTGAAAAAGTGACGACAAAATGCCAGAAGACACTCCTGAAAGAATCGCTGGAGGAATGCCTTCAAACTCCTGCAGAATACCTATAGAGATTCCAGTAGGAATATCTCAAGGAAATTCTATAAACCTTTTTTTAAACATCATAGAGGAATCATTTGGGAGCAAACTCACCAACTAACTGTCATCTGTCATTATTTTCTTTGCTCTATGGGCCCAAGAGAGCACAATGAAAGAAGAATTGTTAAAATTGGATCCTGAAATGAACTTATTTTTTAATTTGAGGATTTCGAGTCGACAAGCAAGTTCCAAAAATATTCGTTTAACTCAAAAATCCGTAATCTTTGCATACAGGTATCTGTATGAAAAAAAAATGAAAAAAATCTGTGTCAATCCAGATAAATCTGTGCATGTGGCAACCCTGCTCACAGCAACATACATCGTTTTTAGTGCCGGTATAAAAATGACACATGTAGTTCTGGAGCTTTGGATTGTGTTGATGGTTCATTTTCATCACGTCAGTATCGATATTCTTGCACTGAAAAAAAAATGTATTGTCTCTTTCACATTGAATTGCTGAAAAATCGCACCCCTGGTCCGCACAGACCCTAATGGCTGGAGTAAACTCAAAAGTTCGTAGTTTTTTTCTTGTATTCTAATTTAGTAACTGTAGTTTTAGTTTTAAGATTGCTAATAATGCACAAATAAACGAATAAAAAAATGCATCTTGGATTGAACTAGCAGCAAATTTGTTTGATTCCAAATTTAATCTGTCCAGATTTTGTCGCGAACAAGCCTTAAACGGTGAAAATTCGTCGTACGGTGCATTATGCTTAAAACTTTTCCGAAAATACGTGAACTTTGATGAAATTCTTAAATTTTCCAAACAGTTTGGAAGTAGCTAAAATTCGACAAAATTGAGCTGCCCGAATTTTTTTTGCAAAGTTCCGCTGTTTGGATTTGGGTAAAATTTGCCGAAATTGACGTTAATCTCCAAGTGTGTAGTCTGTCAGTTTGCTCACACTCCCGCTTCACTTTACTCAATTTTTGAGTACAATTGTATGCTATCTCTATTTCTCTCACGGAAATGTTACTCAATTTTCGAAAAAAAAGTGGATCTACTCAAAAATTGAGCCGCGCCAATGATGCCGGGAATGAATCCTCCTGGGGTGTTTTTGGCGCGAAACTTCGTCAAACCCGTGCATATCGTCCTTGACCATGCTGTTCTGAAAGCGTCACCGACCGGCACAATCTAATGCAGAGCCAAAAATAACAAGCATCACCTTGCCAAAACCCTGTTCGCTCTTTCTCCAATGCCCCAACAGCGCTGATCCAGAAATCACACGATTTAAGCCGAAAGCGCAGAACCGCTTCAAAGAGCAGCGCGAATTTTGGGTAGTTCTCATCTAAGCAAGCGAAACTGAGGCAGCAGAAAAAAAAACAAAAAATTTGAATAGTTTCACGTTACGGAGCTCCGGGAGAATGCAGTTTTTTTTGCTGCTGCTGCTGCCGCTTGCCAACCGATGGGCAGAAGATGCGGAGGCAGGCGACAACGGAGGGATTAAAGTTTTGTTGAATAAGAGCAGATTTCTCGGAAGGACGCAGAAACCTCAACCGACGACGCGGTAGGCGAAGCGAAAGAGCAGGTACCAAAGTAGGCTGTGCTGAGTTGGGTATGCAGTTTTTGGAAAGACTTCCAGTGTGGAAAATCCCCGCAGCAGTGACAAACTCGTGTGTTGCTGTCGGAGCGCCGGAGTCTTATTTTGACCTTGAATTGAGTCTGCAGGCGGATGCCGAGATCGGAAGGAAAGTGAAAAGAAGACCTCGCCAAAGTGCGAGGATCAATGTGAAGGCCAAACGGCAGCCGAAAATCGATATCGAGTGCATCGCGCATCGATCGAAGAAAATTGCATCCGTTGGCGGCGGCGGTGGTGGTGCGTTTCGTGCGATGCATCCGGCTGACTTTCGGGACGGGCCGTCTGAAAGCGGACTGGAGCAACGAGGACGAGGACGAGGACGACCGTGGCGGCTGGTCACAGCCGGTACACGCGCGTAATGCAGCCCGGGTCAGACAAACAGGAAATGAACAGGTGATAAATGAACGCGAAAACTGTAGGCAATCGAAAGGATAACCAAATGCCGGGAGTGAGTGTGTGTGTGTGCGCCAAATTCGTTAGATTGGTTGATTTCCACAGACCGCGGGATGTGCGTTGGTATATAGGAAGAATGCTTTGGATTAAAGAACCGAAAAGTGAACTTGTCTGAGGAACATCCTGAGCGATTGTTTGGTTCTGAGTTCGGCTTGCAAGCCCCGAAGAATTATCTAAAATTGCAATCGAGTAGTTGGACAAGGAAACACCGTCCACATTCCGATGTAACACCGATCAGCTCAGTCTTGGAGATCCAGCAATTCTAAAATTAGCTTCCAGCTCCAATATCCAATAGTAGTCAAACATCCACGCTCACGTTCCCTTCCGCCAACCCCGCTGGCATTGCAAAACACTCTCGAGAAGGTGTCAAATGTACTTCCATTCACAGAATGCACACGCTCGGGGGGACCGGGCCGTCTTCATCAACCACCGGCCGCCGAGAATGCGCTGAGCAATGCGTCTTCTCGGTTCCGCTGCAATCTGCCGGTGCAAACTGCATTACACGTGTGCGAGTTGGTGTCACCAGAAACTCCAAACGCCCCACACGAGTCTGCTTACGGTTCACTTCGTGTGGAAATAGGAGATCCTTGCCAAGGTTTTCTTTCACCACTCTCCCGCCTTTCTCGATGGGAAACTTTCCCACTCCGTCCGGTTGGCGGATTGTTTGACTAGGTCGTTGCCGTTTTTCGGGTTTCCACGACGACAAAAGAGGTCCTAATTTCACGCAGGACGCACACAATCGCAGTTGGCCCTTGCCGTTGTGTGAGTGCGGTTTGATTAGGATGACGTCGGGCGCTCCTCGTGCCTCAGTATTGGTTCGAGCGGGGTCTTTCTTTATAGGGAATTTGTTTTCACCTGGGTTCGCACAGCAGGCAACACTTCGAGCAAGGTGATCTTTTCTCCCTGTTTATCCGCCGCGCCTGGCAGCGGCTCAAGTGCGAAAGAGACAGCACATTTTTTCACTTCAAATGTCAATCAAGTTTCGTGATTTGGATGATGCTTTCTTGAGGGGAACTCTTCTGCCTGCGAACACATCGGCACTTTTCGGCTGTTCAAAAAAGGAACCGCCAAAAATTGTGCCCTTCCGTTTCCCGCCTCCATCCCCCCTCCCCCCCTTGAACCCCTGTGAAGTGCGCTTATTAACCCCTTTTACCTGCCGGTGGTTGGTACCGAAAAATTCACATCCAAGCGAATGTCAAGCAGGAGATTGAAGATCAGCATCTTGAAGGAGGTTTTTCCACCCCGTTCGGCCCCCACCCCGTTGTCCACGTTCGCGCAAACCAGTAGACGAGGCCAGGTTGTGAAACTCTATAGTTTATCTAACCTATATCAATTTCGGTAAAACAACATCATCCTGCTCTTGGCGGAATAGCATCGTGCAGAGCGAAGGGATCTAAGCGGCGTTTTTCACGCGTGAATTTCGAGTTTCTTCGCCCAGGTAACTCCGGATCTCGAATCTTGTTTGGACACCGCTGCCAAGCCAACACACAGCGGGTAGAAGAAGAAGACGGAGGGGGAAACGAAGAAGCCACGGATCAGCAATCGCAGCAACCTCGTTTGTGGAACGAAGTCAGGCCAGCTAAAATATGTTAGGGCAAAGAACTTTTCACTTGAAAGATTTCCTCCGCCGTGGGTTATATTAATTCCGAATGCGCGTGGATAGTTGGATTAATCGAGCCACTAGTTGTTTTTCGGCCAACGGCGATTTATTGGAGTGGAAGATTGAAGGCAGGTTCAATTACCGGGCCTGCTTTGTTGGGAGTGTTTTTACTCAGTCGACCACCAAATTTGGGATGATTTAGTTAGTTTCATTCGGCTCTCCGGGAAGGACCGTTACGGATAGTTGTTTGCTATTTTCGCCCGGTAGGAAGTCAGCTGCATCGATCGGGGGTCGTGGTCAGCGGGACGAAGTACTCCTCCGAGTTCAATGCACTCGCTGGGTTTCATCGGGCGATGGTTTTGAATTTGAAGAGGTTGTGAAAAGTCTCTCTAAAGCTTAGTGATGCCCTAGGGGCAAGACAGTTTTTTTGTGAGTGACTTTTTTCTTCAAAGTTACTCAGGATTCATCAAATTTGCACACCCTATGATGATTTTCTCCCCCGAAGCTTTAGAGTGGTTGGAATGCCAAAAAATGTGTGCGAAAACGAAAAGAACAACATCACTCATATTTGATCATAAAACTCACGTTTGCTCAGAATGCATCAGCTTCCATCAACTTGTATAATCTATAACTCGATTTAACGTATTCTGGCAGCACTGGCTTGAATTTGTCACCAACGGTGATGACGGTGTTAGCCTTGGCAACCAATAACAGCAGTATGTTTACTGTTTGGGGAAAACAATTTACTATCGTAAGAAGGCAATAGAGGCCATAGTATTTGGATGAGGAATTGGACCCCGATTACGGTAAGTATATTGTTTAGTATAATTTCATTGTCTTTTTATTTTAGGAAGACAAAAGAACAGATGGAATATGTGGGATTTATTGACTGCCAATAGTGTCACATCCAAAAAGAGACCAAGCCGTTTCGACCAATCGCAAATATTGAAAACTCCAGTTTTGAGAAAGGTCGATCCGGCTTGGTTTCTTTTTGGTGGTGGATCGTTCGGCAGTCAATAAATCGACACAAAATTTTCATTAAGGCCTATCTGACAAACGTAAACAATGGCTTCTTCCGTAAATTTCTCGAGGCACAAAAGCTACCCATGTAAGCCACCAATTCTATCGGATAGGTGAACACTTCCTCTTCGAAATGATCGTGGTGGATAGATTAGGCGAGTTTTCAATAACGAGAAATTTAAGGAAGAAGCCATTGTTTACGTTTGTCAGTTAGGCCCTAATGAAAAATTTGTGTCGAAATGCCAAATACTCATATTGTACGGATTGATTGACCCAACCCATTTGACGTTGACCTCGACTGTGGGAAGATTTGCTGGTGCAGTGACACATATTCGATATGTGGGAACAGGACACACATCGGATAGAGTCGTACCGTTGTAACAGGAATTTGAAATTTTCAAATGCGCCATGTGAATCGAAGATTCAAATCAGTTACCAAACTTTAGCGGATAGAACACCACTGGGCTGCACTCAACGACAGCTAAACATGGCGTGAAGAAAGTCCCAGCATGCTGACGTCACGGAACATGGGTGATTGGCTGTAGGCTCGAAGGACTCGCAGTGGGCGGCCATCGGGGAGTTCTAACCAGGCGAGTGTAGATCAGACCGTGCTCCACGCACGGAGAATATATAACATAACAATCAAAGTATCTCAAAACCATAATTTATACTGGTGGGGATCAGTATCGCATCGCTTCACAGTGTTTCTCTCCGAGGTCTCTACGTTAGAGATGATGAGAAAAACTTGAGTGATCTCAGTCGTTGCGAATCAAAACAAACCCAAAAAAGGAAAGAGTTCCTCTCCCATGTGCGCATCAAAAACAGAGTGCACACAATATATCGCTAGAATAACTATCACAAGCCATCAGTGGTACATGAGCGCCTTAAATACGTAAATTTTTGCCTGTTGAAGTGGCGGACTTGTTCCGTGCTACAACCTACCCCGCAGTGGGATGCTATGCAAAGATTGACGTCCACGGTTCGAGTACCACTGAACACCTTTGTTCAAGTTGTTCAAGCTTATGGAAAACACGCTCCTGGAGATGTTATTCAAGTTTCTCTGGAGAAGATGTCCAACTTTCTTATGACTCTGTTCATGCTTCTGGCGAAGTTGTTCAGGCTTCTGGAGATGCTGTCCAAAGATCTTGGAATAGTTTTCAAGCATCTGGAGAAACTTCACCAGCTTCGAAAGACGCTGTTCAACTCTATATTAAAGGTGTATTGCTGCTAAAACTCGTGTCCGGAAGCTGTGCACTCAGATTTTCACCAATCCGCATTTCATCGAGAAGGAAGACAAAACCTACGATAAAGCCAGAAGCCGACTTCCACCAACTACCCGGACTGGAATATTTCATCGCCAAGTATTCTGGAAAAGCTGTTCAAGCTACTGAAAAAGCGATTAAAGCTATTGCAGAAGCTGTTCAAGCATCTGGAAAACTGTTCAGGCCTCTGGAGGAACTTCTGGGCGGAATTTAAAAGCTTCCGAGGAAGCTGTTAAATTTTCTGGAAATGCTGTTATAGCTCCTGGAGAAGCTGGTCAAACTTCTAGTGAAAGCTTTTAAGCTTTCGGAGAAGTTGTTCAACTTTTTGGAGCAGATGTTCCACTAACATGTTTTCTAAGAAGCTGTTCAAGCTTC
Organism: Aedes japonicus; assembly: GCA_034211315.2. Classification (NCBI taxonomy): domain Eukaryota; kingdom Metazoa; phylum Arthropoda; class Insecta; order Diptera; family Culicidae; genus Aedes; species Aedes japonicus. The sequence continues at coordinate 8,929 of JASCZW010010228.1, read as the reverse complement.
TTTAGCGATGCAAGCTGTCTGAAAAAGGTGTTCAATTCTCTATCAAAGGTGTGTCATTGCTAGAACCCATGCCTGGAGGTTCACCAACACGCATAACATAGTGATGGACAACGGAACCTACGTTAAGGCCGGCTACCACAATCCTAGTAACGCACTTGTTGCCATTCGGTTGAGATAACATATATGTGACTTGTTTTAGTCATAATCAAGCTGCTGCAACTCATTATGATCGTAGTGTGCTGCTTCGAGCAACGACCCGGACAGGAATATTCCGTTGCCAAGTGCAAGTTTGATGTTCCAGAGAATGTTCAAGAGAAGGAAATGTAAAATTTTTCCTAGAAATTCCGAATCTGGCTGGTTTTTTTTTGTCGGAGAAAAGGGGTGTTCCTTTCATCATTTTTGGATGTATAAATGGTGAAATATATAGGCAAGAGTGTATTCAAAAGCAACTCTTGCCATTCCTGAAGATTTGCAAGGGTTTGTTCTCTATTTAGGAACGTGTTTAAGACCAATAATTTGATTTTTTATTTGTGTCAAATGACAGCAGTCCTCCGAATTCATCGGAACTTCGGCCGATTAAAAGATCTTGGACTATTGTGGAGACATTTTTCGTGAGAATACTACAATAACCAAAAATTAGGTAGAATTGATGAAAGTCTGATGAAAGTGGCCAAACAGATGGAAAAAGTTGATGTTCAAAACTTAACGGATGGAGTCAAGAGAGAGGTGCAAGTAGTTGGAATGGCAAAAGAAGTCGAACGAAATAAATAAAACAAATCTTGATCTTCTTAAAAATGTTAGCAAATATTTGTGTGTCTACCATTTCCGAAGAATACGCATTTTAACTGCTAGTCCTTCTAGCGTTCCCAACGCCATTGAACTTCCTTTCACGGACATCAATTTAGAGCACCTCGCACACGAAAAATCGGTGGCATCCAAAGGCCTATCCATTTTCCATGCTCTGTCATATTCAAACTAAGTATTGGTCATCTTGTTGACAAATGAACTATAGGCTGTAAATTTGAATAACCTGAAATCTCCAAAACGTTCTATTCTCGATAGAACTTACGAAGGTAAATCCAAAATAGTTCGCAGATATTCCACCACAAACAGGGTAGCAGAATCGTTCACACTTTAGCAGACCTTCAATCTGTTAAACAAAAGCAAAACAAAAAGCAAGACACAGATTTATGGCACGAACGACCTCCTCGGCATATTACGGTATTCCTGCGGTGCTTCAAACTATCCTTAAGTTCGGATTTAGAGATTTTACTGCATCAACGGTGTACGGTGTCTCAACCGATTTCATGAGCTGGTGCAGGTTTATAGAACATTATTTTGGACATTGAGAGTAATTCCGACAATTGAAATGATTTTCGGCACTGGTTTTCATTATTGTGATGCAATAAATTGGTTTTCTTACGCGGCTCTAGCACGCTAATGAAAACGCCTAGCACATGAAATTTGAGAAGTAAAGGGTTACAACATGGAAAATCTCATGGCTCTTTCCAGCAAAAACTCCAGGTGCTTCAGAAATGATGGATGCTGATGCTGGTTCACATTGTGCTGATGTCCATTTATTCTAACGCTGGTTCACCTGCGTAAGTTGATCAGCATCAGCCTCGAAACCATCAACATTATTTATGACCAGAGTATGACCAGCTTGCCCAGTTCACTCACACGCTAAGCTCAGTTTACCCATAATCGCATTAAAGTGCACATACTCATTTATAGGTAAAGTTGACTTTACCCATATTTGAGTAAATTTGTATGGGAAAAAATACTCAAATATGGGTAAGTAGTAACGTACCCATAAATGGGTATGTGCACTATTAGCGATTATGGGTATTTTTTACCCATATTTGGGTAAACTGATCTTAGCGTGCAGTTCGATTGGTATACTCCGCTTGCTCGGCTTTCTCTTAACATGAATTGCTTGTTAAACTTGTTACTCGTACCGGGTTCAGCTAATTAAAAAAAGCATAATTCTCGAGTAATTCATGATTAGGGCCTAAAAGCCATCTGTAAACAATGACTTTAAACGTTGATCTCTCACGAACCACGTGAATCCTACTATGTACAGCTACTCCTAAAGGAAGAACTAACATTCTTCTACCAGATGCTGCTTTTATTTCACGAGAGTGATTCAAGATTCAAATCGACATTTAAAGTCATTGTTTACAAATGGCTTTTAGGCTCTAATCATGAGTTACTCGAGAATTGATTGTTATAGAATTATAAGGAAATCAATCAACCCTTACATACGGGATATCCATTAAGAAGATCACAAATTGAAAGATTGTTTAGTTTGTTCAGCTTCCCAGTTTGCTTAGCTAACTCAGGGTTCTTAGCTTGACCACTATACAGGGCGTGGCAGGAAAAGATGCGAAATTGTTTAAAATTTAATATAGGATTCATTCATGCAACTAATGACTTATTTCTATCGACAGTGTTATTTTTTCTGATTACTTTCAATTGCTGCATCAGAACATCGGAATTGTTTTGTTGCAAATTTTTGAAAACGTACGCCGAATAATCACTGCTGATCGTCCAGAAGACGCAGTTGGATGTAGTAGGATGTCATTTCGCTACAGTTTATGTCGAAAAGTCAAAAAATTTCTACAGGATAAAACCAAGCAGCTGATAATCCTGCGTTCCAACGAAAAGCTGTTCAGCATCGATGTGATGATATTGGTGTTAAAATCAATACCGAAGTGTATATCGGAGTTTTGAAGAATCTAGTGCACCCCTATGTGAAGGCCAACTTCTCTGAGGATCGATACGTTGCCTTAAAGGGTGTTTCGATCAAAATTTGGTCGATCTAAACTTGACGCATTTCCTTTCATCGTGCATTGAAAAATTCACACACCCCTAATTTTGAAGATGTGTGCGTGTAGCATCATGCCTCTATTTTGATTTTGAGATTAACACTTGAGTTATCCAAAAGTCGTCGAAGGAAGAAAAGCAACGCATCAAAATTTTGCACGTGCATAGCGACAATCCAAACTACTCTCACACCAAGTTGGCGAAATTGTTGAATGTGGCTGAATCAACTTTTAAAAGTGTATTAAAAGTGGTCGGTGAACGTTTGTCGACAGCCACAGGGGAGGCCACAGCGACGACTCAAAGAGTTGCCCGCTGTTTCGAGCGGAACCCTAACCTCTCCGTCCGAGATGTCGCAAAGAAGCTGGGAGTGTCGCTTTTAACCGTGGATAGAGCTAAAAAACGAGCTGACCTGTCGACTTACAAGAAAGTGGTGACTCCAAATTGCGACGATAAACAAAACACGTCGTGCAAAGCACGATCGTGAAAGTTGAACACGACGATGCTGTCGAAGTTTGATTGAGTGGTACAGGACGATGAAACTTACGTCAAGGCCGACTTTAAACAGCTTCCTGGACAAAAATTTTACACGGCAACCGCGCGAGGAAAAGTGGCAGATATCTTCAAGCACATTAAACTGTCAAAGTTCGCGAAGAAATATCTGGTGTGGCAGGCCATCCGTACCTGTGGCTTGAAGAGCAACGTTTACATTGCGATCGAAACCGTCAACCAGGAAATCGATCTGAGCGAGTGCCTACAAAAACGGCTACTGCCTCTCCTAAAGCGACACAATTGTTCCGTTCTTGCCAATACGAAAAAAAAGGGCATGGAGTGGTTTGCTGCCAGCAACGTTCAAGTTGTGCCCAAGGACAAGAACCCTCCCAACACGCCAGAGCTCGGCCCAATCGAACAATATTGGCCCATCGTCAAGCGGAACCTTAAGAAGACTCAAAAAGCTGTTGTGAGCGAGAAACAGTTCACAAGGACAAAGAGACTGTACAAGATTTTATGGCAAATATTAAACGAAAGACCCGGCAGTTCGCATTCGGTAAGAAGGCAACTTAACAGAATATTTCTCCTGTATTCTGTATTAACTGAACTTGAAAAAGAGAAAGAATTTAACTTACTAATAAAAACTTTGATCGATCCACACATTACTGTTTGACCAAATTTTATCGGAACACCCTTTACAACACGATGGTGCGCCATGTCACACGTCAAGTTGGACCTTTTCAGTTCCGTTAGTGTACGGTAGGTTGTGAAAATCGAATAGAAGTAGTTGAAATTTGAGTGGAGGGCTAATTTGAAAGACAGTACCTGATTTTGCCAGTCAAGGAGGTATTAACTCCCTTGCCTATCCCACATGCTGATACCTTGGTAAAAGAATGTCAGCTTGATCGCCTACTGCATTTCAAATAGCCCTCCGTTCAATTTTTCAACTACTTCTATTACATTTTCACATCCTGCCGTACACTAGCGGAACTATCAACACCTTTTCTTCAGATCTTTGTTTTAGCAAAATTACTGTTCATTCCTAGAGCCTCATGGTGATGAGAAAATATTTCCATCTACAACATCATCAATGTTGTGTCCAACAGCCGCACAGATTGGTTCATTTCACCAAACAAACTTAAGAATTTTCCAGTGAAAGTGAAGTTTATGTTCCAAACCAAACAGCCGGTTGGTGTCAAGATGCTTGGTTGGCTATTTCAATTGATTCTGGCGTTAAAATCAACACCGAAGTGTAAATGGGTATTTTGAAGGACCAAGTGTTTCCTTTTGTGAAAGCAAACTTCACTGAGGATCAATCCCAAGAAACACTGCCAAAGCCATCCAGCCCTAGTAGCACACTTGTTGCATTTCACTTGTGATAACATAAATATGACATGCTAAGTCATTAACAAGTTACTACAACTATTTATGATCGTAGTGTGCTACTTGGGAGCATAATTAAGTTTTATTAGAGTTTTATGAAAGCCGCTAGATATCAATTTGATTTTATCATGGCACCAAGAGGTACCAATGGTTTTCATGTACCTTTAGTCAGGTTAATGATAACCTGCAGAGCTTGTTTCCAACGATCTTAACACCTTGTTAAAACCTCAAAATCATTTTACTCCTATCAAAGGTTTTATTCAGACTTTATGAACTCGTAAAATGCTGCTTTAGGACTCATTAATATTGTCTTACTATGGTCAGTTGAAGGAGTATTTGAAAACCACTTTGCGAAGATAAAATGGCTTTTTGACAAAACTGTGATTTTTGCCAATCGCCATATTGAAATATAAGAAATAGTTGAAATTGTGGAAAAATAAATGCACCAAATTTTCAATGTAATGCAAATGAACTCTAGATAGGAGACCGATTTCGTCATTTTTTCAGATAACCTTATTGAATTCCATCAGTTTTCTGAAAATGCATGATTAATTTTCGAATATGTTTGTTTCAATTTGGTTTTTGATGTTCTAAATTCGCATAATTTCCGAGGTGCCGATATTCACCATTTTAGTGAATTGGAGATAATGAAATCATCTGATATAGGATCAAATCTCTTCCGGATGGTGCTGAATCGATGAGCTTATTTCTATCAGGTCCCTCAATCGTAGTTTTGGATGGATGGAGTAGTGTGGATTGTTCTTTGAGTTGTGTTATTAGACTATTATATTCTACATAACTAAATCAAGTTGAACAATGCATTAGGTCCTAAGTAACATTGGCAGACTCTATTTGTCAACTTTCTCTTTGCGTTTCTACGGCTACGTAAGAACATGGTCAAGTATTTTCAACACGCAGTACGATAATATAAAGCGAAAATTGTTTAATAGACAAACTTTTAACGAAAGAGAAAGTCGACGAAGAGAATCTCTCAATGTTACTTAGGACCAAATGCATTGTTCAGCTTGAAATACATTATTCTGTAAATTTTAGATTTCAATCCCAATTTCAGTAAGCGAGATAAGGCGCTTTAACCTTGGCAAATTAGTGCGAGACTTTTGGTCCAAATGCCAAAAGTCCACCCATAGGCAAAAGGAGCACAAAACAATCTTTCTAGCATCTATGCTCCCAGCGATAAAATACAAGTTTTCACATTGGGACGACCCCGGCGTATTGGTTAACATCCATACCTCTCACGCCTAAGTCACGAGTTCGGATCTCACCCCCGGAGAAGTTATGAAAATGCCCAAAAGTGGTGTTTGACTGACTACGACGGGAGATGAACCAGCCCGAGGCTGAAAATCTCGATAATCAAGACAAAAAAAAAAAAAAAAAAAAAAAGTTTTCACATTATTTAAATTTAATATGGAAGCATTTGGTACGGGAGTTCCATGCTTTCTTCTTTTCCTTGATTCGAAGTACTAAAGCAAATGGCCTGGCCGGTTACGAGAAAAAAAAATACTTGGCTGCGTTAGTGTGAGTTTAGATTAGATATTATTTACTGCTAAATGAATCAGAAGAGCAGATAATCAAACTGAGCAGAACAACCAAAACCCACCACGATATCACAGTGAAGTTTGACAGCTGTGGCAATTTGGCCATTGCTGATTTTCATGGCAGCCAAAAGGTTTTATGAAGGTTCTCAAGTGATCATAACATCTTTCAGAAGAACATTTTCAAAATTTTGATGGTCTTATAATGGTTTAATTAATTTGCTTTCTCAACCGTCTATAAAGTGAGTCATCTTGAAAAAATTTAGGCTCTAAAGAAGCATAGAGGAGGTGTGGACAAAACAGTTTTAAATGTAATTTTATCAACAAAGCCGGAAGGAGTGCTATACAGGTGGAATAAAACTATTATTGTTACTTGGGATGCTTTGTCTTTCAATAGGATGGAGCTCCATGTTGCTCTTCAAATCGGACCCAACAATGGGGGATGGATACATGAAATTTTGGCTGAAAAATTTCTAGCAGGACCTCAACAAAATTGAATTGATGAATCGCCTTCTAACTCACCGGATTTGAATCAATGCACTATTCGGTATGGTCCATCTTGGAGTCAAGAACTTCTCAAATCGTCTCTTTTAAACGTTTGGGAACAAATATCTGTCGAAAAAATCACGGCCATCTTGGATAACTTCCCGAAACGTTTGAAAGCGTGCATCTCAGCACGAGGCGGCCATTTTGAAATGGACTCAAAAAAACTTGTTATTTGCAAACATATTGGTATAGCAAACAATACATAATGATTTTTTAATCCAAGAATAAAAGATAGTTATAACCCCATTTTGTTGTACGGATAGTATTCGGACACCCTGTATAACGACTCAACGTTATATCGTCAGAATTTCCTTGGTTGAAATTTACACGAAAATTGTAGTCGATACCAAAATAATAATAAACACAATTGATTTAAATAATAATTGCTTTCTTATTTTTATACGAGTTCTTAACTTATTAGTTTTCATATACTTTCATCATATAAAATTATAAATCGGTCCAATTCAAATGGTTCAAAAGTTATAATTTTTTGAGAAATATATATTTTCTTAAATTTCGTTTTTCGGACCACGCTATTTAAAAATGGAACACCCTAGTGGCAAAATGAAGGATTCGAGTCACATATTTTTCGAAAAGCAAGAAACCAACCTAGTATTGTAGAATTCTAAGATCCATTCCATTTTTCTGGTTTCGAATTACTGAATTATACAATTTTACGAATGTTCCGGAACTTTCGGAAGACAATGATACGACCACTTAGAGATTTTATGTACAAATGGTTTTGAAAAGACTCGTATTGCTATCGGATGTTCCGGATACTCCAGGATGTTAAAAAGTGGCCATATCTCGCATGTGTGGCCCAATACGACAATTAAGATAACATATTTGAAATCAGCGGCACAAAATTACTTGGAAACTCGTAATATGTAAATTCCATTTTTAGACTTTTTCCCGCCTTTTGTATGGAATGTAATCACTGTGGTTAGGATAGGTTCTTCGGGGCTTAAAATCGTCAAATAAATCTAGTGGATCATTTGTGGTTTTAGTCCCAATCTCTTACCAGGTGTGTTTTTTACTTATTCAAAGGGAATTTGATGCCTTACAACCAACTTGCTCTAGATGTGGATTCCAATTTGCTGATGTGCTCATCAATTATTTTATCCATTATTTTTAGTATGATAGATGATAAACTAATCAATCCCTGCCCTTCGGTTCAGAAAGGGGTATGGGCGCGTTCTGTCGAGTCGGTCGCGGCAGATTTCATGTGTGAATCGGCTGCCCCATCAACGTTCAAAAGTGCCTGAACCAAATGGACAGCTTGTAATGATCACTTGAAGATGCGATGGAGGATCATTGCCCTGTTATTCCCAAATGAAGCACGTTGTAAAACGTTTCTTGTATTCTATAACCAATTATGATGGAATTGAGTAAACGAGCGAAAACTCAACGGAATGATCTTCATATGTATCCGTCGAACCATTCTGAACGGCCGTTGTAGAGAATATCACCATGAAAATCTCACATGCGCATAGCGTGTTACCAATCACTAATCCCTTTTCCTTTCTATTCTCTTCCCTATTCTAGTGAACACGAGCAATATCATATCGTCATCCTAAAGTCAACTCTTCAAAATGCAGTAACATCGAGACAACATAGAGCAATAAAGAACGGTATAAACCCTAACCAATTTTACTTTCAGACAAATTTTCTAACACAAGGTAAGCAATCAACATTACACCCATTACAAAATATACTGAATATCATCATATTGACATAATATATAACGGGAAAAGGAGGGACCATCAGGGCACCCAAGTGAAACGATTTGGATAGGGAGCATGGGACTGCCTCCTCCCTATTGTTAACATTTCGTGGAACCAGGGCGGGCTCTTCGACCCCATCTATTGGGTTTATTCTGTCAATCGAGGGCTCGACTCTAATGCTGGTATGTGTGAACTTGCTTTTGGAAGGAGATTCTCTTCCCTTTATTCGCGGGTTTCGCGTAAGTGTCTCTGCTACGGCCCGCCCAAACGTTTTGGCCCTTCATACAGGAGCTTGAAGATCACAAACAACAGTAGAATCCTGATCAAATCGTTTTTCAGATTATTCCACTGCTATGGAAAGTTACCTTGCTGACAATAGATGGTAGTATCTCATCATCATCATCATCG
>JASCZW010010227.1:0-37786 GCA_034211315.2 Aedes japonicus | reverse complement strand
TCAAACCCAGCCACGTTCAGCGCTGTAGCTGCGTTTTAACCAACTAATAGAAGTACATGATAAGGAGCATCCGGTGATCTTGACAATTCGATTTGCTTGATTGGGAACGCACAAATGTCACAATTTCACATCAATCATCATAACAAATAGGATAATACATAATTCAAGTTGTTTCATAACGGTCTATTGACGTGCGCTGCAAAAATCCGCTTCACATGAAATTCACCTTCCGGCAATACCGAGATAAACCGCAAATTGTTGACCGATTGTTTGTTTACAAAAACTTGAAAGAGTCTTACTCTGACTTATTGTGCACATTAAACATAAGAATCTGCACACTTGAATGCTCACACAAGGAGCGCTCCCTCGAGTGGACAGTCTGTCACTGCACTGTTCCAAGGAAAGCCCTTGGTGATATTTTCAAAAAGTGTCTGCTTTTCGCTTTTCCTTTTAAAACACCCTACCTGTTCATGGTTGGTTACGTTTTGCAAAATTTTTATTTTTTGCTGCTGCTGCCCGTGAGCAGTTTACTGTCACATTGCAATGAACACAGAAGTTTGCACAAGTGTCGCAAAGAAAGTCACACTGTGTGTTTTTTTTTTCGTTTGACTAAAGGCCACCAAGTTTTTGTCGAGGAAGTGTCTGTTTAAAATAATTTGTTTCTGGTTTATATAAGCAGGAGTACCAAATATTGTATTTGACGGTGTATTTTGAAAATTGGATTGAAATATGAAGTAAATGCAGCAGTTCAATATATCCACTGGCTTTTAATTCATCGTAATAAATATAAGTGAAATATTTTATCAGAAAGTGACTGCTTCCATGAAATTAAGGGAATTGAATCATAATGCCATTACACAAGGGATAGCAAGTATGTCTGACTGCTGTTTGTACTGTGTTCAAAGTTATTGATCACATATCGATTAACTGTGTTAACGATTAACCTTAAAGTTTTTGGGAGATTTGAAGCATGGGCATATTTATATTTATTTGGGAAACATTAGTATTTCCAGGAACATGCATGAAAAGTTCGATTAGTAATGTCACTTGTTTTTGTTGGTGTTTTATGGTATGGCATGGCATCACCATGAGGCAGCAAGGCTATTTTTCACTTGCCTCTTTCTATCACCACTAGATTTAAAATAAAAAGCAGTCTACTGCGCTTTCATTGATCGCATCATTTACCATAGTGAATCCATGATCTAAAAATAACCTGCCTCACTAACACAACTATCCTTCCCATGGCAATGGTAGAGATGCAGTGGTGATCACGGTCTCTAATAACAACGATTGTCAAACTAATCATCCTTCTTCCCCCTCCCCAAAAGACCGCGAGGACGTGGCCAGCGCCGAGTACTGATCTATAAATGGAATTAGTGAACTTGTACATTGAAGATGTGGTTACTCCCAAGCTCCATCTATGTGGTTCTCTGTGCAATTACCCTATATCTGATCAGTAAAGGAGTAGCAACTACGATATTGCACGGACTTTTTTAAATATAAAAAATATAATATGGCGAATATTCCGGTTAACTTCCGGAAGGCCACTCTCAGGGAGTAGATTTTTTTTGCAAGTAAACATAAATAATCACCTTCTATGGGAAATTTTATCAACAGCAATTATCTGTCTTAGCATTGTTTTTATCACCATTCGAAAAAAATCAATTTTATTATTGAAAACGTTACGTTGATGTTCATGCATCATCATGGATGACGAAACGTACGTGAAAACGGATTATGGGCAGCTTCTGGGACAAAAGTTCTGTTAAGCCATTGGTAGAGGTGGTGTACTTGATCTTATGATCTGGCAAGCTATTTGCAGCTGCGGATAAAATATCCAGGTTTTCGTAACAAACAAAACTATGGATGTCAAAATTTACAAGCCGGACTGTTTGTAAAATCGAATTTATCTGAACAATAAAGTTCACATTGAACCTGTTATGTTTTGGCCAGATTTGGCAAACTGCCACTACAACGAAGAAAGTACTACACTGCTATCGAAACCTCGGGGTATTTTTTTTCGAAAAGGACAGCATTTTCCTCAATTGCGAAATATCGGGCAATTGTCAAACACAAGTTAAAGAAGAGTGAAAAGGTGTGGCAAGGGTGGAAATGCAACAGAGCTGAAGAAATGGTGGAACAAAATAGTCACTCAGGTTATGCAACAGAATGTCCAGATTATGATAGATGGCGTTGGAACACAGTTCGAGATTTCATTAAAACCCTATCGGAATATTTTTTTCGCATACGAATAATCCAGATTATGTAAGAGACCATCAGGGCACTCGATTGGAGTGATGAATGGGATGGAAAGAGTAAGAGTGCAAACTTCCCGTTGCCAACGGTTCGGAGATAAAAAGTACGGTCTTCTCCCTACTTGTTGGGGCATCTTTATGTTGGATATCTTGCGTTATGGACTAGTTGTTCAATTTTTTGATGGATTTGGTGTAACGACCTCGAAGATTTTTAAATTTGTTTATTATTTTTCCAAACTTATTAAATGTATGTACTTCATTATACATACTATCGACATACTATTGGGGTTTTTGCATCCAGTATCAACCAGAGAATCAATTTTGCACATTCAGATAATTGGAGTTTAATACACATTTTAACACATGGACAAAATCCTACTACAGGCAATAGTTTGAGGAGCAAAATCGTTATGTAGTTAGCGTTAAATATTTATAATGATTTAGGCCTGTCCACGTTAAATTTTGTACACCAAAGTAATAGCAGCAAACAAAAATTTAAATATAATTCAACAAATATGTTACATATACATAGGAAACAGTTGAGAAAGATGTTGATCCTTCTTTCTGTAAATTTCTCGAACTTTCTGTGGTACATCAACCGCCATGTTCCGTACGATATCCTCTGATACGCCCGCCATGACGATCCTCCATCATCTATTGAAATCATCGGAACCATTTGCTTTCTTCATTCTCTATTGCGTGAAGTTCTTAACAGTTTGGTGGATTGGCTGTTTTTGGCACGTATTTGCGCTCTTGTACCTTATATCATTCCAGGACGGATTTCGCACACACAATGCACACACAAGAGGCCAAATCAGGCCAAAGCAAAGCTAGATAGTCGTGGCTTCTGGTAAATGGCAGGAACCGCTTTTGCAGACATTCTTTCTCGTACACATCCTTATTGATAGTGCAGGTAGAGACCAAACTTTTAGATTTTCGACCACAACTACATATGGCCTGCCAAATCAAATACTTTTTCAGATGTCATATAAGTGAAACGTTTCAGCAACCCGTGAAATAATTCAAAATCAGAACTGAAAGAAACGTGCCCGAAATTTATTAACGACATGCTTTAATATATAACAATAATAACAACCTATAACATGTATGTCATTAACTATATCTGGGTTGGGAGGAACCATCGGGGTTTCATTTACGCCGAAATTGGACGATGAGGTGATGTGACATCTGGAGTCTGGAAGGGAATCAACAATATTATTTTCTTTATCCTGCTAATTTGAGTGTGATTCTGTGTATTCTACTTCAACAATTTCAGTGAGATTTTACGCGCTTGTTAAAATTAATTATTTTTTTCTGTGTAACGTTCGCTCCTTAAGAAACCATTGAGTGAAAAGTTTCATTAGCATTGCGAATTGAGTTATTCGATTAGTAGGATCATAACGTTGGAAGTAGATTCTTGGGTTTGGCGTAAACGTATCTGCTTACGGGTCTGCCCCTCCGTTTTTGTCCCTTTTTGTGCGTTACTGTGTTCAGACCGATAAATCACATTGATCTTGATATCAAGTGAAGCTGCATTCAAGAGAAAATCTTAAAAGGGATGGTGGGTAGCATACATACACAGAATAAAATAATTAATTTAACAAGCGTGTAAAATATCCCCTCGTTTAAATCCAAGCTAAAGGAGGCGTAAACAACGAAATTGTTTGCAACTTTTCATGTGCCATACAACATAATTGGCCATCTTTCATACAACAGGCTGGATTCAGGTGTTATCTGGCTTAAATTTACATGAAATATCCCATTATATTCTGGCAAATCTAGCATTCCCTTTATGTGCATTAGATAACGCAGAAAATTCAATGTTTCTTTTTATCTGTGTACAACATTAAATTAGATACAAGTGATGAACATCTTTTTGATGTTTATACACACATCAAATTACGCCATGCAATCAACTAACATTTTCATGGACGAAAATTTTACGCAACTTGAACTTGTATTTTTTCCAAGAGAATATTTTGCGCTTTTATTGAGTGTTCCGATCCACCCATCGACACACCTACGTTTTTTCCCGCAATCATTTTTTTCTGCCGCAAATTTATGCTACAGATAATGACTTCCGACATCCATCGCATGGGCTTGTCTTGGAACTCAAAAATTAGTCATACTAAAATTCCTATTTGGATAAAAACATTTTGTCAGTACGCATGTTGACATATAGAGAAATGAAACTTCATTTATTCAACATTGCATAAAATGTTGTATGCAATTTGCTTTAAAACTTAATTTTTCCAATATTCATGTCTTGCCTAGTTGAAATCCGGGTGTGCATGTTACGAGAATAAAAGACAGCATTAATAAATGAACAAACTGAGAAAAAAGAAGAAAAAGTCCCATATGCTGCAAAATCTCTAATGAGTATTGTTTTTCCAATTACCTACTAGTCCTCAATTGATGAAAAGTCAAAAACTACCCACAAAACGGAAAAAAGAAATCGCTATGCAATTTGAATACTTAATCAACTCTACGAACAAGCTTACAAAGCATACTATCCTCTGCCGCCATGTATAGACCATGAAACTAGAGTGAGGCAACTGCTCCATCAGTAGACCAGGCGGAAACAATATGCTGTGCTAGTTCAATTTTCCAGCAAAACTTCCACATATGCTACGGCCAGAGAATTGTCATCAAACTTATTCCATTCCTCTTCATGCTCGAAAACTAGTCTTGTGTGCTGGATGATGCTCTATTTTCACGATAACGAGAACGAAGACGCCGACGATGACAATATACGTTCGTCATAGGGAACATGCATCGATTGGTAAGGATGCATTGTCAGCTCTGCTCAACCCAATTTCACTGTTCCTTTTCTCGATCGTTTCCTCTTTTTCGGTTGACAATTGGCACGTTGTGGCAGCCGTACATTCCAACAACCGAACAAGTCATTACAATGTATATAGCACTTTTGTTTCTCTGCCGAGCACATTTTCGTTACTGGTTCGTCTATCAGTTAATGTCAATTTTTCCAGCTTATTTTCTTAACTCTTGGTTACCTGTATCCAAATAGGCCAAATATATATCATATGTTTGAACCAAATTTGTTTTTTCTTTTGCACTCTATTCAAAGTTGTCTCAGTTGTCTTTCTTATGTTTATTCGAAATTCGTACCAAATGATCTGGAATCTATTTTTGTGTGTGTGTGTGTAAAGAGTCTTAATATATTGCTGGGTTATGTAAACCCAATGTCTCTTATATTTTTACTCCATTTACTATGGTTTTCCATGTTTTGAATGCAGATTGTGATGGAACAGAATGTAGAACGTTTCAAAAGACTACACAAAGATAAATATGGTAGAATGTATATCAACGAGTGCCGAGCATCAGAACCTTAGGTGTGTGTTTATTATTAAGAATTATTAAGAATTATTGTTTCGACAGTTGTCCTCTTCTTGTGAGCTTAGTTATGACTAGATACGTGCAGTATGTTTTGTGAAACAGTGAAGAGAGCAAATAATTTAAGGTTTTTTTTATCTTCTGTCCAGTTACGTTTCTGAAGAAGGTCTTAAACTTTAACAGCTTGTGCCGATGTAATTAAAATTAGTTATACTCGCTCTAAGTTTGTATATATGAGGAATACAGATTTGAGTTGCTAACAAAATTATGTGTCAAGATTTGCAGCAGAAAAAGCTCAACGAGCTAATTAATACAGGGATGTTAGAGGTATTAAATGGGATGCTCATTTTTATGCATATCAATTAACAATTAAATTACAAAGTAATTGCTCAATTCAACACAGAAAAAAATTATAAATTTTAAAAGAAGTGTAAAACGTCCCTCCAAGGCGAGCGTAAACAACGTTATTATTTGTAATTTTGCATACACGATACAGCATTGTTTACAATCTTCCATACAACAGACCTGATTCCAGCGAAATCTGGCTAAACTGTACATTTAAGATCCTATAAATTTGCGTTGTTGATCCCATAAACTGTGTTGTAATTTTGCATAGCAATCTGTGTAGCAGTAGACCAACAGCAAAATGGTAGAGGGAGCATGGGGGGAATCGGTACTAAAATATACACAGAAAGAAAATCTGATTTTCATTGTGATGTAATTATCGGAGCATGAAAAATTGTTTGTCTTTCACCCTTGCGCTGAACTGGCCGGCTTGACGTGCCGCAAGGGCTCAGTAGGGATTCCAGGACCCGAAGCTAAGAATCAGTTCCATTGTGGTTATATCACATCAATTATTTTTTCCACTATACCAGCAGCACATCGATATTGTAGATATACTATTCCTTGTAATTTCAGGTCATCCAAGGAACTCCAAAGTATTTTTAAAATATTTTAAATATATTTTGTGTTTTCGGTGGTTATGATAATTTATCTAAGGTTAGTAGTGCATGAGCGGGCCCGTCTACAATTGCAGCAGGATCACAATCTGTAGATATGTGAATGCAATTAAAATTGGTATTATCATTTTATACTATAACATCCTTCGCTATTTTATCTATATTATATGCCATTTTCACTGAAAAAAAATGTAAGAAGCATTATGTACGACAAATTCTACTCAAAAAAGCGTTTCCCTTATTCACCAAAACTATATAACTTATAATCATTGCTTTCCTATTTCCCATTATCATTTATAGATCCAGACCAAGAAGAGTTATCGGACTTATTTCTGTCTTGTTTTACTTAATCTACGTTTTTGGCATTATTCATGCGTATATAAAATTTATTTCTCCTAATTGTTTGCTGTTTTCAGCTTTTTCAAGACTATTAGGATATTAAAACATATCTAATCTTTTTTTTCATTTACAAACCAGTGGATACAGATATATATTATACTTACACTTATTATGTTATTTGAATATAACTGTGAAAACAAATTCTTAATAGATATTAATTTTATCGAAGCTGCAACAGCGGAAAACTTGCGATGAGCAGCTAAGTTACGGATATATGTATATTCTACTATAGTTTACTGGCTTGCTCGTATTTTTATTTTACATTATAACGTCAGATTTTTATTTTTTGCTATGATATTAAATGATATGATATTATTGCATTTAAATTCATTTGATAAAAATTGCTATAGTACCTGTGAGACTCACTACAAAAAGTTTTTGTGATGCAAGGAAACGGAACAGTACTTCGAAATTTTTGGTTTACTATTCTTCATATGCTATATAATTTCAGATCATCCATGGATATTCCAAGAATTGTAAAATATATTTGAATATTTTTTTTTTCTCACAGCTACAATATTGTCTTAACTTTCAGGTTTACAAATGGAATTGTTACTATCATTCTTACATTTACGTATTATATTGAATATCATTATAATAATCATTCACTATATTTTTTATCAGTTTAATATTCACTATATTTTATATATTACTACATGACATTGAATATATATTGGGCAGGGAGGGAGCATCAGGGTATCATTCAAGCTGGAATTGGACAATGGAGTGGTATGACAACCGGAGTCTAGGAGGGAATAAACAATATCATTTTCTTATCCTACCGATTCGATTGTGATGTTGCGAATTCTACTCCAACAGTTTCAGTGAGAGTGACGCGCCCTTCTTAACAAGCCATCCCGTAGAAAGCTTAATGAGTATTGCGAATTGGGTTATGCGATTTATTGGATCGTATCGTTAGAAGGAGAATCTTATGTTCCCGCGGGTTTCGCGTAAGTGTCTCTGCATACGGGTCCGCCCCACCGTTTTTAGCCCTTCATACAGCGTTACTGTGAATGCAACCCGGTAACTCAATTTGATCTTGATATTAAGTGGAGCTGCATACATGACAAGGTCGTAGAAGGGATGGTGGCTACCTTACATACATACAAATACATACATACATGAAAAATTGTTTGTCTTTCATACAGCAACTTGTTTGAAATAGTTGTAATAAAGACGATCTTTTGTATACAACATAATCGCACTGTATGGAATGTTCCAGAACTTTACAAGACTTACAATATTAGTTTGTAAGCATAGTAACGCTTCATTAATGTGTAACAGAAATTCACACTACTTTTCGAGCTGAGTTTACCTTACACTAGGTTTCACTGATTTTTGGATACCATAGGGGAGACGGGAAGAAACTAAGAGCTTTTATGTTCTCCACCTCTGTAACTCTGCCAGCTTCAACCAAAACCCTAAATCTTAATTAACTATTCCACATTAGCGCCAATATACCTGAGAGTATGTTGTGGAAATGCCTATTAATTAGTTCTAACAATTACGGCAATAATCCATGCTGAAGACGATTTTTACTTCAAAGATAGAATTACCAAAACTTTGAATCCACTCCGATAATCAACGTATATTTAGTGAACTGTTTGAACAAAGGTTCGTTAATGTAATTTACAGTTGGCTTTCGTTCTCAAAGTATTCGCAGGCAAACAGTGACATCCATGGTATTGTTATTTTGCATGTCACAAAATTAAGAAATTATTCAGTAATTAGTTTCTTTAATCCAAGAGATCTGACCTTTCTTTTCGATGACAAATCGGGTTACTTGATGCTGACAAAGCTCGCTGGGCTAAATCGCTGACTGTTTATGGACTGGTATCATGATGGCAGATCCGTGGGACGCCGATCTGGTTCAGCCGAGTTGGGGTACACCGTTGTATATCGAAAAGTATTAAGGATCGTGAATTTCGAATAATATTATGAAAATAATACTTCTGCATGTTTTGGGTCACTGTACCCCCCATTCGAGACTGTCCCTTGAAAATCGCCCAATACCGTTCAATTGGCCGAAGATCGGGATAGTTCAGCGGATTGATGACCTTTTTCACGAGTTATACATTATTGTTTGCCAATCACTGTCGAATCGATTTGACTAAGTGGGCGAAAGCCAAATTCGCCCAGAAAAGGGGAACAACCTTACGCGTTCTGTACAGTGTCAGCAATCTCTTCTTTAAACATTCTTCCTCGTTCTGTCGTTCCTGGGCGTAAACTGTACCGTTTGTTTAAAAAATCGACGACCGCAAGCCACAGGTACAAATCGCTTGCCGGACCACCATCTTTTCCCCAAACTTTTCCATCATCACCGTGGTGTCAGCGTCATCTAGGTCCTAATCCACCGGTTTCGTATAATACTGCGGTCCGGGCAGCGCCCGCGAATCTTCCTTGGCGTAGGTTTCAGCGTCGATCAGGATACATACGTCTTTGTTTTCCAGAATCCGGTTATATAATTTTCGACCTGTTATTTTGACCCTAGCTTGCTGATGCAAGGACTTTCTTGCCACTTTCTGTTTCTTATACACATTGGTCCGTTGAATCATTGGATACTGGTATTGAATTGCTTGGCCAAATCCCGCGTCATCGCTGATTAGTTTTAACTTATGTACTAAACCACTTTCAAGTCCCTGTCGAGCTGTCTGGGACCCGGTGTCCTGACGGATCATGGCAAATCTTTAACGGGAAGGGTCTCACTGAACTTTTCGATCACATTTTTGACACTGATGTGATTCACTTTCACTGGTTTTGCAATTTGGTAGTACGTGAAACACTTTTCCGAGCACCAAATGTGCAGATTTTTTTTTTGCGTAATCATGCAAATTTCAGATCAATTCAACTCATCTTTGAAATGATCGACTTTACCGAAACCAATCGATAGCACAAATGTTATTGACATGAAAACAAAAATGTCACCGCAAAACTCACTAAAAAAACTAAGCTATTTTAGAGTAATTACTGTAGTAATACTGCTAACTATTTTTCAATACAGTCTTTATATGGTGGCTTGCAGGGGTGGAAGCTCAGGTTAAATGTTATCTCCTGGGCGCCGTAAAAAATCCAGCAACGGAAACGGACTTGCCTTTGGAAATTTGGTACGTGTAACTATAAATCTCTTAACTTCATCGGAAGCGCACGCATACTCACGCATACAACACACGTGAGCTGGGAACAACTTTCATCGTGCCTTGTGCAGAGACGCGTGATCGGTCGGAGGCCGATCGACGAAAGAGTCGGTTCTTCAATTTTAGCAGAATCGTCGTGCACAGCCCACACTTCGGAAGCTCTGATGATGATAAGGACGCATTCTTCGCGCAGCTCAAAGGGGAGTACGACTGCTGCCCATTTCATAACGTCAGGGTCGTCATAGCAGATTTAAAAGCTCAGATTGGCTAGGAGTATGTGGGGTGTCAAAAATGTACGGCACCGACAGCCACCTCGGTACGGCCTAGAGCGACGGAAACAACCGAATGTCACTACTGCGTACACGTAGCGTCTTGAGGCAGCGTTGCCGGACGAGGGTGAGTCTGTGGGCATGTAAAAAAAATGTATTTTTGAAAGGTTTTGGATAGAAATCTCGACCTTTTAGACGATTCCAACCTTCAGAAATGTTGTTCATAATGTCAAGGTTTTATGGAAAGTGGGGAGTATGGTTCGGAATTCGATCACTATGAGGCGCTAGTGCATATTTAAAAAAAAACTATTTTCAATGACTTTATATTGTGATACTGACCACCTAGAAAGTTGTATTGGCCCTTGAATTTATATCCCACAATTACTTTAAATCCAGGACTTTGAAAGAGAAGATGAGCAACTATCAGACATCAAATCAATATTTATCTGGTTGTTGAAAACACAAGCATTTTTCAAAGAACAAACGTTAAACCTATTCTCCTGTGTAACTCCCAATTACTTTGGATTGGCACGCCATTTGCAGTTAGCGAGAAGCGTCTAATCATTCTATTAAGTAGCGAATCACTTAGAAATTGTGTGAATGAAGGCTTTAAAGTGTAGAATTACCTGAAAATGAAGTGTGGATTTATTTAAAAACGAAGGGAACCAAATCTGCAAAGCATTTAGTCATAACAATATTGTGTGAGTCAGTGATGAATAATTTATTTAACTTAACATATAGTTAGTGAATCCTATTTTTTTTTAGTCGGCTCTTAAAGATTAGTAAAACACGTTAGTACTGGAAAGTGTGAAATGACTTAAAAACGAAGTGAATCGAACGTTGAACTTTTTAAATTATTAAAATGTAGGTGAATTAGTTTTGAATCACTTGAATCACTTAACCAAATTGATTTAGATCTGAAAAATTTGGAATCCCTATTTTGTTTTGTGGATTAGTTAGGTAACATTTTCTCTTTTTTATTCTTCTCTGTTTTTGTAATTTGAATAGTAGCATGGAAATGTCTATCCGATCAAACGCTCTACTAAAGTCTGTGCAGAGAGAATACGTGGTCTCTATTATCGATTGCAATCCTACTCGTTAAAGTTAGTAGTATTTAGTTAGTATTTTTGATTTGATTAAACAGCTTTTTATTAACTATTTATTGCTTCAAAAGCTTAGGAATGCATGAAATACTGGCAATTCCACGGTAATTGCGTACACTAAATATTTTGCTGGTTTTTAATGTTGCTACTTAATATGAGCTCTTCATGATTTGTGAAAAACGCTGGATTCAAGCGACATTATCAATACCAAAAATAATGGAGTTGTAAATTCTAACGCTATTTTTTTTATTAATTACGGAAAGAATTCCGTCAGGACCCATCCTTTCCATACATCTAATTCATTCAATGCTTCTCTAATATCCAGTCCATTCACGCTGTTTACATTTAAATCACGAGTAGGCTCTGGAACGAAATCAAAGTATTTGCGATCAGGATCTTCTTCCGAAAAGATGGTATAGATTTTTTTTTTAAAGTTGCAAATAAGTTGCAAATCTTCTCTGAGTTATCCCCAAAACTTTCGTTCAGAAGTATTGTCTGATTTGAATTTAGTTTTCACGTAGCTAAATAAAGTTTTTGGACAAGATTTTATTTCGCCTTCAATTTTTAAATTTTACTCTTAAAGGCAATGTCAATAGCTACATTTAGTAGTTCATTATTACTAAGCAAACGTTTGAATGGTCGAGCAGATCATCGTTACTACTATACTTTTTATTAATTTTGTGATCTTCTTGTTTGCGGTTTTCCATTTTTTAAATTTCTTGAAGTTGGTAACTCAGATGCTTTGAATTGTTTTGTCACCTAGGTATGTTAACATGTATAATTTTGAACAGTTATTTATTAAAACCATCTTCTAACGTTTCGATATTTTTCTCGTTTTTAAAAATCATTTGACAATGTATTTTTCTTAGCCTATGTTTTATGTTTTCATAATTTGCTGAGTGGTATTGGAAGATCTCTTCGTACTCATAGTAGTCGGGTCTTTTGTTTTCAAGTACAAATTTAGATAGCTTAATTGATGTGTAAAGCGCTCCATTTTTAATGGAGTTAATGATTCAATCACACAGAAATTTTCATGAACAATTGTTGAAACGAAATCTTAACATAAATTTTGCCGATTATTAACATGATTAATTCGAGTAAACCCTTGACTTTCAATTTTGTCAATGAATAAATTTCAGTGTTTCACTTTCCCCAAAAATTGGATTGCATATGCTCTCATGTTCAAGGTATGGAAAATAGTCAATAGTACGCTGATTACAGTCTTCATGTATGTGAAGTTTTACTTCTGGGGCAAGGCTGGACAGCAATATTGAAAAACAAAATCATACACGTTTTTACGAGCGTTGTTTGGAGGGAAATACACTGATGAAAAAACGCGTGTTTTACCTGCAATATGTACCTGCGACATGTTCAAATTATTTACATTTCAACGTACTGATACTTTGATACATTATGAATGCTACTTCAAAGATAAAAACATCAATTTCAACAAGCGCGTAAAATTTCCTCTCGTTTAATTCTAAGCCAAAAGAGGCGTAAACAACGTTTTTTATGCAATATTTCATGCGGCATAAACATTTTTTGCAATCTATCATACAACAGGCTAGATTCTGGCGTTATCTGTATAAAATTAACATGAAAAATCCCATAACTTTTTAACTATAATTTAGAAGTAAAAATTAGTTATCTCCATTTAATTCCAACTGCCTCAGCTTATCTTCGACAGATACGCGAAGTTCGTCACCACAATGTGCAGACTTCTTCAGTGTCTCGTACTAATAACTCGAGTACGAGACACTGAAGAAGTCTGCACATTGTAGATTTGCAATACGCGTACTTGTCTAAAGATAAGCAAAGGTATAATTAAATGGAGATTGCTATTTTTTTCTTCACAAATTATAGTTACAAGTATTCCACTAAACAGCTCAAACCCTCTAGGATCCATAACTTTTTGCCAAATCTAGCATTCCCTTTAAGTGCATTAGATAACGCAGAAAATTTAATATTTTTTTTTCTGTGTTGAATGTTTTGCATTGTCATAAAATTGCAGTGTAACTGCTTAGCTGAAAGTTTGAACATTTTAGTTGTTCCAGATCACGATACATTGATCGAAAATGCTGTCTTTTACAAGCAGAATACAGCGATCTAATGGCAGGAAGCTTTACCATACACAGAATTAATAATGAATTTGAACAGAATCATAAAATGTCCCCTCGTTTAATTGTTAGCCGAAGCAAACGTAAACAACGTAGTTTTTTGCAATCTTTCATGCGCCATGCAACATTTTTGCAATCTTCCATACAACAGACCTGTTTCCAGCGATATCGGGCTTAAATTTAAGACAAATCTAGAATTCCTTTTATGTGCATTATATAAAGCAGAAAATTAATTGTATCTTTCAAACTCAGTACTCTCTAACTTTCGAAAGCGCTTGAACATCTGAACAACTTAACTGAAGGTCAAAATTTTCTTGTACGTTGAGATAAACATATAAAAATGTTCAGAAATGCTCTGTTCAACGAGCCTATCAGCGCCACAAAACAAGAAAATTCCGAACTTTTTTAAAGTCCTTAACATTATAGACAACTTTTCTCAAGTTCCGAACTGTCTAGAAAGTCGGAATCATGATATAAGCTGATTAAAATTATTCTCTTTAAGCATTTGAACTTCTAAATAGCTTGCTGAAGTTAACATTTGTGCGGGTAATTATGGATTCAAGATATTCTAGGTGAGTCGTTATTTTTAAAGGTTTTGCCATATTCAAGTGTGTATTGCAATACTGTTCGAAGATAGTCGATACTTTTAACTGGCACTGTATTTTGATTGTTTGAAACAAATTGCTGCTTTGAAATTTCTCTTACAATCAATTAACAATTGGGTTGATTTTGTCAGCGTTCAACAATAAAAAATTATTTTTTTTTCAAATTATCAATGGTTTTTTTTTAAATTCTGCGTACATGAAAATTGTATGTTAAATGTATTAAGCATGATATAGGCGATATTATAAAAAAAAATCAAAACCTTACTTCATCTATAACCAAATCTAAAACTCTTTTAACGGGATAATGTAAAACATAGAATTAAAACTTTTTCTGCGCTATTAAAAAAATATTTTTCAATGTTATAAAACCACTCAAAACTAAATTGATTAACAAAATCCAAATGAATTTGCACTATTATTCGTTTTCACTCAACTTGCGTTAAATGTTTCCTCAAGAAACATTCCGTAATGCATTCATGCCTGTAGCTCATAATCTGTTCAAATTATTTCCAATTTCCGTACACAGCTGAAAATCCAATTGAGGCTGATCAAGTCTTACATTCAACGATTCCTGGGCGCATATTGTTCAACAAGGCAGGCGCTAGCAGTGTACATATGTGATTTTATTTTGTCACTGCAAGAATGGTTTCCCCGTTCGGGAGAAAATGAATTCCCTCATGAATGTCAATAGAAAATCAGAAGGAAAATTTAAACTGCAGGGAGTCTCCAGAGTTGCTGCATGCCGTATACATAGATTCCGTTCGTTTCGCTACCACCCGTTTGAAGAACAAATAAATAAACAAAAGAAACTGTGACATGAGTTCGGAAGAAAATATAAGCTGAAACATGCATAAATGCGCAGATTGAAGCAAGCCCAGCTCGTTTGTAGTGCTAAGAGCTTGACGCTACACTGTGGTAGATGGTGGGGAAGTCTTTATGGGACCATCAGCAGAGACAGCGGTTCCAATCTTACGAGTGCTCTTTTGAAGTGACAGCCTTGTTGCTGCTGAAGCTGCTGCTGCATGCTATTCACATCATGTTGTTCATCTATCTTTTTTGGTCCATAATGAACAGAATCCGGATTCCAGCACATCACCCAAACGAGATTGGAAAGCGCCATCGTCATCATCGCTCGGAGGCTGCTCGGACGCTGCAGCATAAATGTTGGCGTTCTTATTTATAGTTTCTTTGAAATCAGTCTCCAAGCCATACAGTACAAAGTTTTGCACTTTACCATGAGTTGAAATTGTCCCCTGACATGCGAGCAGTGTGTGTGCATATTTATCTCAAGCAAAATTGGGAGATGTTACCTCTTGACAGTTGCTGCGGACATACCTATAGTTCAACGTCGTCGTTGCTGCTCGTGTCGATGATGATGCAGACTTTGTTGTTAATGACAGCATAAAGACCGTATTATGTAACTTTTGATGCTCTTTTAAGTTTGACGGCAGCGCTCGTGCCGTCGTTGTTCTGGTTTATATTGTTCGTTTGCCTGTTGATTCAGACGTGTGACAGCTTGATACAGCTGCGGCTGAAAGTTGCACAGGAGGAAAATTGAATCCTTCAAGGTTTTCAATCTTGGGATAATTAGTTCGAAACTCCACGGGAATAATGAAGATAAATATTGAATGAATTATTATGGTTAAACATTTATAGCGATTTCACGAGAATCATTCAATAATGTATGCATCTGCCGACATTTTTTTTTTTTACACGCAGATAACTCACAGTGTTCTGCTTCGCAAAGCTTTTCTCAGCTCCGTTGGTTCCACTCCTTTTCGAGTGTCTCAACCTATGCTGGACCTCCCTATCTCAATATTCCTGAAAATACATTAACCAGGAGATGGCTACTACAACTACTTGGTACAGTGGAGTTCGGAATGATTCTAGTTACACAAAACAAAATAACTAATATTAACAGACGTGTAAACTTTGCCCTCGTTCAATTTCAAGCCAAAGCATATGTAAACAACGTAATTGTTTGCAATAATTTATACAATATACAACATTGTTTGCAATCTTTTATACAACAGGGCTGATTCCAGCGAAATATGGCGAAAATTTACGTAAAAGATCCCATTGATTTATGCCAAATCTAACATTCTCTACACGCTAAGAAAAAAGTACCTAAAATTAAGTTTTTTTCACCCATGTTTTGTGCATTCAGTTGAAATTAGGCAAGAGATGAAAACTCAATATTGAGTAATAACATTTAAGGTACCAAGGGGTAAAATTTACCTAATTTTAGGTAATGTCGTCTCAATTACTATTAGGTTACATTTACCTACTGTTGAGCATACCATTTTAGAATGCAATCGACATAATTTACTTAATCAATTATTGACTTGCGTATTACCATACTGTATAGTACAGTTCATTTTGAGAATAAAAATGACAGGTTGAAGAGTGTAGTCTCTATTAGAATCAAAAATATGTATTGTAAGAACGCCCACGGTATGAGATAATTTTCTTCAGAACTTTTTTTCAGTAACCGTACATAACGGCAATCAAGATTCTATAAGAAAATAAACTAATATTAAATACCTTCCGATGAGCTTGGCTTAGCTGCCATCATCCAGCCGATTTCTCAATGCTACCATAATTTTGTTGTTCTAAGAGGGTTGAATTCACGGGATTTCTTTTAATCGACGAGCACACAATGCGTTCTCAAGACCAGACGAACAACAAAAAATGACAATCGTCAACAGTGCCGAGGAGTGCTACGATTTTCAATCAAAATAAGTTAAAAGTACCCAACCGTTTATTGCACTGAGAGAACGGAATGGTTAAGTAGCTGCAACTTAAAATTGAGTTATTTTGAACTTCAACTTCAAACAAGGTTTCAAATAATAAACTAGTTATATTAAGAAATACCAGTTTTCAAAAATCAATATTTCACATTAATTTGGCAAATATTGATGATAATAAAAATAGTAAGTTTTGTAGTTCAGGGCAAAATTGAACCTGTCCACAGGGGACAAGAACTGATGAAAACTAAAGAAAAAATCTGTAACTTTTGTCGCTTTTAAGCGTGGCTTGTAAACAAGGCCTTTTCTGCTTGGAAATTGTTTGGAAAATCGAATGCAACTAGTTTCAGTCAGCACACGGATATGGTTGTGGAGTTATAAAGCTTATTTTACCCCACTTCTCCCTGTATTCTTGAATAGTTTAAAGATATCTTTGTTCGGAGTGGCCCAATATCAACCAAATAAGACTAGTCTTATGTAATTTTTTTTGGAAAACCGAATAGAATTTATTTCATCTGCCGCACGGCTCTGTGAACGAAGACATGGCCGATTTTACCCTACTTCCCCTTATATTATTGAATAATTTATAGATATCTTTGCTCGGAATCGCTCAAGACCAACAAAATAGGGCTAGTCTTATGTGAAATTTCCTGGAAAACTGAATAGAGGTTGTTTTATATACCGCGCGGCTCTGTAAACAAAGATTTAGTTCACTTTTGATTGTTATTTTTGTATTCTCCCCAGCGCGGAAGTAACGATCTTTGATGAAGTTTTTTCCAGAAGCAGATAATTTATCATCTCCATGCAAAGCGCTAGGAGCGGACAGTAATTTTATTGCTAGATCCCCTTGACTGACTGCCCCCCCTTGCCTATCCTGCATAGGGTAGTATGACAAAGGGTTATGTGCCTGATCGTATACTACCGTTCAAATGCCCTCCGCTCGTTTTCAAACTTTACATCTATTCAATTTCAAAGCCTCCTCGTTCCCTTACGGATCTATCAATACGCTTTCTCTTCATGTCTATTTGTTCTAGCAATAAAATTACTGTCCGCTCCTAGCGCTTTGCATGGAGATGATAAATTATCTGCTTCTGGAAAAAACTTCATCAAAGATTTAGTTGATTTTTCCTCACTTCCCCTTATATTCTTGGGATAAATAACTCAACTACATGGGTTAAACTGGGGTGAAATCAGCCATATCTTCGTTCACTGAGCCGTGCGGTGGTTGAAACAACCTCCATACAATTTTCCAGGAAATATCACATGGAACTTGTCCTATTTGGTTGATCTTGAGCCACTCCGAGCACAGATATCTATAAATTATTCAATAATGTAAGGGGAAGTGGGGTAAAATCAACAATATCTTTGTTTACAGTAGATGAAACAACTTTTATTAAATTTTCCAAGCAATTTCACATAGGACTAGTCCTATGTTGTTGATCTTGAGCCACTCCGAGCAAAGATATCTATAAACAATTCAATAATACAAGGAGAAGCGAGGTAAAACCAGCCATATCTTCGTTCACAGAACTGTGCGGTAGATGAAACAACCTCTATTCAATTTTCCAGGAAATTTTACATTAGATTATTACTACTTTGGTGATCTTGAGCCTCTCCGTGCAAAGATGTCTACAAATTATTCAATAATATAAGGGGAAGTGGGGTAAAATCAGTCATATCTACGTTCACAGAGCCGTGCGGTAGTTGAAACAACCTTTATTCGATTTTCCAAGAAATTTTAAATTAGACTAGTTCTATTTTGTTGATCTTGAGTCCCTCCGTGCAAAGATATCTATAGATTATTCAAAATTATAGGGGGAAGAGGTGTAAAATCAGTCATATCTTCGTTCACAGAGCCGGGTGGTAGATGAAATAACCTCTATTCGGTTTTCCACAAAATTTTACATTGGACTAGTCCTATTTTGTTGATCTTAAGCGACTCCGAGCAAAGATATCTATAAATTATGCAAAAATATAAGGGGAATTAGGGTAAAATCAGCCATATCTTCGTTCACAGAGCCCTGCGGTAGTTGAAACAGCTTCTATTCGATTTCCAAGAAATTTCATAAGTGATTAGAACTGTTTTTTTGATCTTGAGTCTCTCCGTGAAAAGGTGTCAATAAATTATTCAAGAATATAAGGAGAACTGGGACTAAAACTAGTTCCATTCGATTCCCCAGACAATTTTCAAGCGAAAATGACCTTGTTTACAAGCCGCGCTGAAACGCGACAAAAGTTACAGATTGTTTCCTTAGTTTTCATCAGTTCTTGCCCACTGATGTGAATTTGTCTTTTCCGACAAGATGGGTGAATTCAACCTTCATAATTTCCTAAATTCACCCAACATTTAACTTCACTTGACAGAGCTTAACTTTGGGTACTTTTTTACTTAATTTTGGGTACTTTTTTCTCTGGATGTACCCTTTAAGAAAAAAGTACCTGATATGAGGTAAAAAATACCGTTGAGTTCAGTCAAGTCAAAAAAAGTATTTAGGTTGAATTCACCCATCCAGACAGTAATGACAGATACACTCAAATTAAGGTATTCTTTATGTTCGATGTCTAAAAGTACGTTTAAACATTTGTATTAGCTTTTCCCGTACTACAACATCGTTATTTTTTAATCATAAGCCAACTGTATTATTTGCATTTTTTGTGCAATATGTTATTAGCAACAAATAAAAATTAGTTTAAGCTTATCAACAGTGTTTGCGCAAAACGTGGTGAGGAACTAAACTTATTGAAAGCAGTTATTTCTGAACCTAACGCGTTTATATTTTAATTTGAAGTCCAAAAAAACTTTTAAGTTAATTTTTTTAAGTTCCAGCTACCCAACCATCGCGTTCTATTCGTTCTATTGGTTGAAAATCAAAACACCCGTCGGTGCTGTAGACGTTTGTCAGATTCGTGTTCGTTAAATCGATTGCGAACGCATTATTTGATCGACGTGGTTCTCTACAGGGTGTCTCACAATAGGTGTCACTAAAACGAAATGGGAATACAGTAAAATATTTCATCCAAATCATCGCATTTGTTTTTCATTTGAGAGATAATAGAAAGATATAGAAATAAACCATAATAATTTAATTCCAATCTCTCGCCTTTTTCTTTGATAGTTTTGCGCAAACACTTTGTGAACCCATCGCAGCTGACACACACGATTTTCCGAGGAATTTGGTCCCGAATATCAACCAAATGTTTCTTTAATCGATCTAAAGTAAGCCCTTTTGTAGGGCTTATATGTTGAAACATATAACCCGAAACAAAGTAGTCAAGTCAAGTGGGATGAGATCCGGTGAAGATGCAGGTTATTCTTCGCTTGTGATGAAATCGGGCTAATTTTCCGCGCACCACGCTTGTGTCTTCTTTGCCTTGTGAGCTGGAGCTGAGTCCTGTTGGAAACAATATGGTGTATTCCCATACAGCATTGAAGCACGAAGAAGCAGATGATTCTTCAAAACCTGCTCGATTTAATATTAAGTGTTGATTTTAACGTTAGGTTCTATCAAAAGAGGACATTTTCCTTTCGATACATTCTGATAGTGTTCTACAGCTAGTCTATCTCTTGGAATATAAGCAAGATTTTTCCCATACACACGATCATTTTGTTGATTATGACTGTCTTTAAGGAGGAAGAGTTTTCAAAAAGATTTCAGCTTCTTTGGACCCTGACTTGCTTTTAACGCTCCGTCAACCCGTGAACCCGTTGTTTCTTGGACAACTTGCATTCCAGATCATGTCTGAGCAGCCCGTTCATTGAAGCAGGGGACATTTGAAATTGTTTGCTTAATTTACGGCCAGATACGGCCGGATTACGTCTTATTCGCTCCCTCGCACATTTCATCTTTCTCTTCGTTCTGGCAAATTGTCTGGCATCTCATTTGTGTTGATTATGAAGATTTTCAGTTTCGTTGAACCGTTTCAAGGTACGAAAAACAAAACGCTTTCGCACTCCGAACTGCTTAAGGCTAATGAATATCTGGCACGGTCTAAGCTTTTGCAAATTCAATCTTAAAACTTGCTCCGGTAAGGTTTACATGGTAGCCGATAAATATAAACAAACGGCATCGCTTATTTATCATCAGAGATAAGCTGTCAACATAATACACTCAGAACGGGTATAATCAATTCCGCTGATAAAATTACCCACCTGAAATAAACCAAGACTGAATAAAGATGACACCTATTGTGAGACACACTGTGCAGGTATGCACCTAGGCTTCCCTGAGGTAAATATCTAATTATTGCATCTCAAGGAAACTATAAACAATTTTCTTTGTATTTCTAGTCGGATTTCTTTAGGAGCAGTGGAGGATGCAGCAAGAGCCTCATTAAGACCAAAGTTGGGAATATGTGAAGTGATTTACCCCCAGAGGAACGATTGTTCCGATGAAAAATAGCAAAGCCTCGTGGTAGCTTGATAGAATGGACGACATGGCAGCACCGTTTGCAAAGCTGTCACCTTCAAATTGCCAACATTTTTGTAAAGGAATAATGAGCTGTTTTATTATTTTTTTACAAAACGATAAAAACGATACATTCAACTATTTGTTCATGTATTGCATTCTTTTTTTTAAAAAAAGAACCATGGTTGGATAAATGTCACCGTTTTAAATGTTATTACCTAACTTTTGTTAAATTTTACCCAATTGATATTTGAAACGTTATCAAACGTACGTGAGATGGGTGAAAAAATAAATGTTGGGTAATTTTTTCTTAGCGTGTATGTGTGCATTAGACAAGGCAGAAAACGTGTCTTTGGAACTAGTGATATAGAGAACAAAGACGTAGTCCTACGTCAAAAACCCAGATTGTTTGCCTCCGACCGACTAAAACTATTACGACACGTCTCGACATCGAGTCTTGAGCCGATTTTCAAACCATGCACATACCTACCATTCTTCGCAAGAATAGTAAAAGGCGGAATGGAACCAAATTCTTAGAGAAAAGCGATAAGCGATAAGACATTATTTGAAAAGTTTTTCGTTCGGACAATTCATCCGTTTAGACTATTTTTTTCTCTTGATCATCTCGAAAAAGTGTTTTTCATACGCTTTCCCGTGCTTATTTACTTCCGTTTCGTATTTCATACCCTGAAAAAAAAAATCGTCGCCGTCGAGGCTTTATTGCTGCACGTTCCACAGATTCTATAGTGTTAGTTAGACTTGCCGAACTTTTGTGCTGAGATGTTTCTCGCCCTCAGCATCACATTGGTGTTCTTTATTTGGCCGACTGAGCTTTTTCGTTCACTCTTGCAGCGAACAATCATCGTCATCATCATCATCGTCGCATCGTTCAAATGCTTTCCGTTTTTTTTCATCCTGTTGTGTGCACTGATGAAGAAAAAGTTATTTTTGGATGAATAACTCGGGCAAACGTCGTGGAAGATGGGAACGAAAATTTCATTTTATTTTTCTTCATTGGCTGGAAGCTAAGCATTCTCCATACCAACCATCGACTCAGAAACAAAACTTTGAATTTCCTTTCTTTTGTTTGAGCGCTATCCTCGCTTTAAACGCTATTTTCCAAGCAAATGCTATTATCGGATAAATATTTATTCATTTATTTATATTTTCATTTGTTTTGCAGCTGCTTTCGTTCGAACACACTGTGTGGTTTTTCTTTGAGCCGTTGAGTGCAGCCAGAATCTTTTCTGCCCTACATTGGTTGGTCCACTTGATTTTGATATTCATATTTTATGTTTTTATTTCTTTTATATCGTCGTTTAAATTTTATCTTCGTTCTCTCTACCATTCATTCGACAAAGGCGTTTGGTTTAAGGGAATTGTCTTGTTTCTTTTATATTCCCTGTTTGAAAATTTGACAGCAGATACCCATCGGAAGTACAACTGCCATGTGGTATGGGTGGAATGATCTTTTTAAAGCTGATCATAGCAAGTTTAAGAAGATTTCCGTCGCCCCTTATTATTTTCCGCCCGATTTGTTTGGTAGATTGGTTCACTTGCAATGGACAGAGTAGTACAAATTATTATCCCCATATTATCGAGCGATAACATCAATCTGTACGTTGTTCCCTGTTCACACAAGGGTACCGAGTACAATATTAAAGATAATGATGTATCCTTAGCCATCAGTAGCGTCTGATGAACTCTCATCCAATCCACAAACGATTATGATTTGAAGGGCTCAGCAATAATAGAGCAACACAAAATGCTCGCTTGATATTATGCAAAGCTTTACTTCTTGACTGGCATCTGCTCATGATTATTTTCATTCCATTGACTTTAGGGATCCATTAAGCTATTGAGATGGCTATCAATCCTCAAGTTTTACAGCTTCAGATAAGCACGTATAGAAAAACGGAATGAAAACAAATGTTAACAACAAGTCTAGACCACTCTGAATCACCGGCTCGTTATGGAATGGACCGGAAGTATGGTTTAATGTCGCTTCCAATCTACAATGTAACCAACAAAATTCATGAATGAAATGTTGGTGTTTTGGTGAAGAGTAAAATGCGCCGTTGATTTTTCGTCCAATTGTTAGTTATAATTATCAGCAAATCCATTTAATACGCTTTGTGTCCCTAACCTCAGCCAAAGACATATGCTGCGATAACCGATAAACCGAGTAATGTAGCCTAAATATACAGAAGGTAGTCACTAGTTATTAACTAACTATGCACATGGGTAAATATATTAACAGTTATTTATCAAGAAAATCGTAGACCCAATAAAGTAGACATCTTTTTCTTGTGTTCCCAACTATGGCCTATTGTATTGGAAGTGTAGTAAAAATGTTGGTCTTTATAAAATTACATCCCATAAACCTAAATTGAAGTTAACAGTGATGATTGCGCTGTTTAGCAATTGGAATTCATAGATCTCATACTGGTTTTTCTGTTGGCTGTTTAAAGATGTAAAGATTATTTAAATTTTAGTTCCGATTCAAACCAAAGTTAAGAATGCTGTTACATCCACTCAAAAATGATGATGGTGGTTTTTCTACAATGGAACAAATTGGGAAAATAAGGTAATGCTTTAGTATCGCTTGAGAGCCAAGTTGAACCGATTAAAACCACAGATACTGTTGGGCCACACATAAAGTAGAGGTTAAGGTATTTTGATAAGTATTTTATGTTTTTGGCTACACTGTAACATTCCTTTGCATGAGCATGGACCAGGTGTAAACATCTGGTTTTGACTCAGACTACGTGTTTGTTTTCTATACTGGGGTACAATTTAAAAACAATCTATTGTGACCGTCACAAAATGCGGTCAGGATTTGAGCGTTGATATCTCAGTCGTTTCTCCAAACATTTTGAAAATGTTTGCATCGATCGATCAATAATTCCAACTATTGATTTTTTAACACTTAACTGTTTAATATAAGGTGATGTTTTAAAATGCCGATATTTCAAGGTAAATTTACTAAATGCACAGTATTCTCCTATCACAGAGTTCAAATTTAAGTAAGGAACATCTCCTATGCATCAATGAGAGATATTTAAGGGGAACACGTTCGTTTTTTGCTTCAGTGTTTCAGCGATCTCGTAGATGTTGTGTCAGCGCTTGACTACGCACCGTCATGTCACCTGGGACACTCTACTCCCTAGCAACTTGTTTGGACGTGACAACTTTGGACAACTTCGCAGTAGAGTTGCAGTTCCCTCAGCTCACATTCACCGTCTACTGCTAAAGGGCACTACACCGAGCGTGTTGGTGCCGGTGCCTCCTTCTACCTCGCTGTATTGGTGGAATGGAACCTGGTGGCTAAAGTCCTCGAGTTGGCTGGAAACACCGCCCACGCCAACAAGTAGACCAGAACCATCCCACGCCTCCTGCTGCTGGCCATCCGCAACGACGAGGAGCTGAACAAACTTGTTTTCCGGTCTGACCATTGCAGAGGGAGGTGTCCTGCTGCACAATAAGACCGAGTAAAAAGCCTAAGTTTAATCGCGAACCATGTTCTCCCCGTTCACATTTTAAATCCGTATTTTTCAAGATGAACAAATTGCTTATGCCACCACATTATTCCTAACGACATTCTACGTGATTCTTGTGATCATGCATCGGAAACAATGGGTACTGAGAATAAATTCGTCATCAACTCGGGATGGTTCATCTCCCGTCGTAGTCACTCAAATACCTTTTGGGTATTTTCGTAACTTGTCCGGGGTTAAGATTCGAACTCGTGACTATGGCGGGGCAAAACATGGGTACAAGAAAAAAAACTGATGTAGCCAAAAATTGATGGCCAAACAAAGGCCGGGGAACTGTGCAGAAAGTCACAAGGGGGATCCAACATCATTTAGGCCACCAGACCAACAAAATATCCGAAATCAGCGCTGTCAAGCGAGGCAGTTCCGCTTTAAGCACTTCAGTCACCCCTGCAAAAGTGTCAACCAGCACATTAGGATTGACGCCAGTGAGATCCTTATCATTGGCTCGAATAACAGAACTGGCGTGGATGAACGGATCCCTGTAAAATCTTGGCAGCCCTCCGGATATGTTCGAAATCCATCTCTTAATTTGGTGGGTTGTAGGCTTGGTTGTAACATTTTTGGCTTACACCTATCCGCCTCTGTACCCGTTCCCCATAAAGAATTGTGTAAACTCAATCATTTTGCCGTAAAAGAAAGTATAGTTGTATTTTCTCGGACAGACAGGAAGCGTTAAAATCATTATGCGCTTATAAATGTATATTAACAATAATGTAGGAATGTATTCTCTCATTGAGACTACTCCGAACTCGGTAAACATGTATTTGCTCCTGGGATGCTGTGACATTAAAGGGAATGAAATAGCAGACGATCTTGCTAAAATATTATCTAGGTCACAGTTTATGGGCCCAGAGCCACTCTGCGGTATATTTAACTGTACTTTAAAAATGGAAATGAAATGCTAGGAACAACAAGATTGGTTGCCAATTCGTTGGCTGTCAAAAAGTGTAACCAGTCTCAAAGATGTATAATTCCGAACGCAAATAAAACCAAAAAGCTCTCAGAGCTCAAAAATGCCTGCGACCGACATAAAAAATATACCGTGATACCACCATAGACTATCTTCAAGACCAGTAAGTCTCATACAAATACGATCACGATAGGTGAATATCTATAACGGGTGTATAGCGGCCCAGAAAGGGGACTCATGTGAATGAAGAACAACAGAAAGAAAGAGTAAGAAAAAAAATAGAAAAATAAGGAAACAAAACTGAACGACGAAGGCAAACGCCAGACAAGAAAGCCGCAGGAGTGAACGTGTTCGCAAAAAGTGCGAAAAGCCGAACCTGGAGGCCACTGTAAATACCAGAAACAGTAAGTTCCACACTGAAATCCAGCAGCAATACTTCAAGGACTGCTATTTGAAAGGTTTAACATTGAGGCTATTTAAGACGAAGATCTTCGAGCTCGTAAAGACTAAGAATAACGTTGACCAAGTTACGGGTATCAAGTCCATCCTGTCTGTTGCCCAACGTGAATACAAGAGCTGAAACTGACGAAAAGGCACTGGGTGAGGTCACGTAGAATCAGGGTTGCGGCTTATCATTTTTGACTCAGGCATATTCATTTGCCAATATCTCCTTTCAGAGGGTCGATTTCAAAATATGATGCATGATGAACTTGTAGTGCATGAGTAGACCTACAACTTGGTGCAACAGTACATTGCTCTAACTCCTATATCTTCGACATGAGAGCGTATATTCACAGTGATCTTCACGATGATATTCGCGTGATCTTCACCGCGAATACTATCGCGAAGATCACTGCGAATATACGCTCTTATTCCTCAGATATAAGAGATAGAGCTATGTATTGTTTAACAAAGTTGTAGGTCTACTCAAGCACCATAAGTTCATCCTACATCATATTTTAAAATTGAGCTTCTGAGAAGAGCTATCGGCAAATGAATATGGATAAGTCAAAAATGATAAGCCGCAAATTTGCGTAGAATGCAGCTGCTGAAGCACAACATAAACCGAAATAACTTCTAAATCCTCTTTCGAATAAACAGGAAACGTATTTAATCAGAATAATGACTGATTTTAACGATTAAAAAAAATAACAGCGTCATCAGTTGACTTGCAGCAGCCAAGACGAAAAAATTCAAGTAACTACGCTCGATGGTTTGTTTGTATAACCAGCTGCACTCCAGATCGAAGAACATAGTGAAGATAGTGAGGCACTCCGTGTTCGCTGGATATAGGCTATCCTGCATCTGGTAGGACGTTTTAATCCTCTCCCTTCTGGAGAAAGGAAAAACTGTCGAATGGAAGCATGGTTGTAAATTTATTTATTTATTTACCACATCTTCAGTTATGCTGCACAGACTGAACCTATCTTAAATCTTAGTAATTTGCCTTATACTAGTTTTGAAACCATCTCTACTTATACTAAAACCGAACGGTTCAACCCCATTCAACAAATTAAAACACTTTTCAAGTGGGTGATTTGTCCGAACACCGTCTGGTGTCTAGCAGTCCAAAATAACGATCATTGTCGGGACCAACGCGCAGGAACGAAGAAGTTCACCTGCTGCGAATGATCTGGGCAGACAATTTTTTGTATTTTTTTTGTAAGTATCGCTGGCGCAGCGATTTCAATTCTCATTAATTGGCGTCGATGTTCATTCGGGGGGCAGCCTAACGGGATCGTTCCATGGTAATCACCGTAAAGCGAAACGTACGAAGCAACGTTGTATTCTTTCAATATGAGTAATTTGAGTTTCCTGATTAGGTGCCCAGATTTGAACAGCATATTCATGAACACTTCGAACGAGCGAACAATAAAGTGCCTTCAATGCATACACATCACGGAACTCAGATGCATTTCGGCGTATGAATCCAAGCATGGCAAAAGCCTTAGCAGTGGCTGCAGTGATATGTTCGTTGAAGCTTAGCTTGCAGTCCATTACTACTCCCAAGTCTTTAATTGAAGAGTGACAGAAACTGAAGAGGAAGACCGTGAGCAAGGTGGCCTCATTGTTCCATACCTTGGACCAAGAGGTTTATGGAACGTCCAAACGATGAAGAATTGATGGGAAAGATGAACATTGTTATGCGGAAGCATCGGTTGAGGCAGACACGGCGACGTAGCAATTTCAAAAGGAGTGGCTGAAGGAGCAGATGAAAATCGTTATTTTTCCGGAAAAGCTCGACGTCTTGATCATAATGATACCTACTTTACGCTGAATGTCAACGACTGGCAGCGAACCGGGTACTTTGCGTCCCCCACCAAGACGGTCAACGTTGATGTCAAACGCCAAGTTCCCGAACAAGGTCTTTATGTGGCTCACGATCAACCAGAATGAAATGTCCATGCTACTGTTCTTTCCTACGGGGCTTGCGGTGTACGATGACATACACAATACGAAGTGACTACCGGAAGCTGCTTCATTGGGTTTAGTTCTATTGAATTATTTTTTGTACTCTTTTTCTTCGCCATCAGAAATTGGTCAATTTTTAATACAAACGTTACTTCGAACTAATTTCCGCTAATTTCCAGATGTGGATACAAGAACAGCCTATTCACACGCAGTTCATATATAAAGGGTTACGAATATGTGTTCTTGAGCACACTTATTTTTTCACAATACTTCCGAAAACATCATAAAATAAATGATTAAACAATGCTAAAATAAAGTGCCTTGTGATAAAAGATTCGTTCACACTAAATGTTGTGTAAAATACAATGATTAGCTAAAAATGCTGCTTAAACATTGTCATAATTTAACTGTTCTTTTATTTTGTTATTTTTCAGGTAAATGACTACTCTACAAACTGCATACTTAATTCAGGTTTAAACCCAAAGTCATCATGTGAGTATTTTATCAGCATAAACATCTCTTAAATAATGTTTCGTAAATTCCACTACATTTGGAAGATTCCTATATTACTGAAAAATCTTTTAAATATAAATGTAAACAAGAATCACGTCAGAGCTGTCACAAACTGTCCGTGAGAACCAGAAGTAAGCCCATTGGTCTGTGTATTTTTCAAGTTCACATGTTCAATTGCTGTTTATAGAGTGCAAAGTCCTCCCTTAGCTCAGTCGGTAAAGGCACAGCTAAAAAGCAACACCTTGCTGGATATGGCTGGCTTCGATTCCCGGTCTGATCTAGGAATTTTCGTTGATGAAAATTTCTTGACTCCCTTTGCATAGGGTATGATTGTACTTGCCAAACAACCATACTAATGCAAAAATGGAAAATGGAAAAATCGAAACTGCTCAATTAATCTGTGTCCCGGATGGATCATGACTTTCGATGGTAAGTCGACAAGAGCTCCGTAGCGTAAGTCAAAAAAGAATAGTCCATGTCGTCGAGAAGTGATAAAATTTATTTTAAAGCAGCCAGACCAGTACGTTGATACTGTCTGCGAGTGGTGTTTCGTAGACAGATAAAGAACTGTGCCCATACCTCCGAGTAAGTCTGATGATATCGATTCGCAAAATTGTATCTGTCCAATAGGCCACGATGATAGTAATAAGGCCGACGGTGGATTCGACCTTGCTCCGATGGCTTCGATGAATTTGAGCTGGAAGCTCGGAAACATCTGGCAGTTGATTTTGGTACGCAGGGCGACGGCGACTTCCCCTGCGGCGGAACTGTTTCGGTCAAGTCTGACCAGTCAGAAATCTGGGAGGAACACATTGATCTCGGGCTTGGGATGCGTCTTGGGTATGATTGCGATGTCAATGGCTCGTATGTTGAGAAAGTTGATGAACTCGATATTCTTGCTGTTCGCTGAGAGCACATCATCGGGTGAGTTCAATCGGGAACGTTTCCCAGTCGAGCTTGTACTGACGTCACTACGCGGCGGCGGGGTCAGACTGTGTATCGCACATCGAGAGAGGATATAGTGCAACACGCACTTAAACGGAAGAACAAACAAAATAACACCGAAAAAAAAATCAGAGAGCGAGCGAAAAACACGACCGAATGTGTCGCTTGTTCAAACTGGAATTTAACATTCGGGGAAGGTGCACCCCTTATTTATCGTTTTATAGCTGCACATAAACCTCTCTTACTTAAATTTGATGTCTCTGATAGGAATAATATTGTGCATAAGTTTACTCTGCTGAACGTTATTATGAGATATCACGATAGATATGCGCTATTTGTAAAAGTTTAAAAGAAAACATTATTTTATACATTGGAATCGAATTGTGGAAATATATTAGATTGATTGATGCAAAATGTGTCAAGATTTTTAGAGAAACAACTGAGATATTAACGTTAAAACCTGACGTTCGCAATTTGATTTTTTTATATGTAGTCAAAAGTCAAGTCAAGTCAAGTGTAGTATGTAAGTAAAAACTTATACATGGAATCGCCAAAGTAATAACAAGTAAAACCTATCCCAGTAGCACTTTAACTAAAGAATCGTACCGAATGATTTAGAAAATAAATATTTATTAAGGTTTTATGCACTAATCAAGAATTATTTTGGCAAAAATTCAAGTAGAATCAATGCTTAAGAGAAGTGATCCACATGGAAAAAACACCAATGATTGAGGTCACCTTCCGATATGTGAGATATTTCTCTGTAAACTTAATTACCACACGGATGATACAGCTCCTCTCTGAGTTACTTTAATGACACAATAAAAACTTACGAGTGATGCTAGTCAGTTTTCAAGGCTTTCACGTTTATTATAACAACTTGATAATTAACGAATAATTCAATTATTGATACCATCTCGTGGGTCAAATTTTACACCTTGTCAAGAGTAAGAGGGCTTATCTCAACATGTATGTGAGACCAATATTTTTTTCCAAAGTGGAAAGTATCACATATTCTTTTCATTTATTCACTTCCACGTCGTAGAACGCTTATATGAAGGCATTAACATCAGATGTGATACTGACGGGTTATGCTGCAATTTAATCTTAAAATTTTTACTTTTAATCTAAGAGCAGCGACTAAAAGTAAACTTTTAATTTTCGTGGCAACTTATGTTGTTGGTTATCCATTTATTTGATAAAATGAAAAACCAAAATACCTGGTTTGCTAATGGTATAATAACTGAATATAATTGCACCATTTTCGAAGGGGGTGAATTTTTTGATCAGGCTAGTTATCTAGTTAGCCTTTTCGAAATGAAGCACATCTTCACAAAAAAGGGTTACTTAGGACTAACGATGATAAGCATGTATATTGGAGATAGGACAAGGACGGCCCGCTTAAGAAACACAATTTCAAGCAGTAGAATAAACCTTTCCATGTAATTTATATCATTAGCAGTGTATGGTGAGTCATGTATAATATCATAGGGTCATTATTTTCGTGTTACCTCCTTGTTAGCAAAGACGGCAAATCAACCCGGCCGTGCTCTAATTCAAAGTTTATGTGTGGATGCAATGCAAGGCGTTGAAGTTGAGTAAAGCGCGATTCAAAGTAAATTTGGACGCATTTAAGTGATCATAACTCAAGAACTAAACAACATACACGGTTGATCAACTTATTCCACTTTAAACGCATTTGTTGTGCATTTGTCACTTCTTTACCGCATTCTCAAAGTTTTCGCTCGACAATTGCCCAACATTTTTCGATCGGTCTGAACTCAGGGCAATTTGGAGGGTTAATCTCTTTGGCGCCGGATTTGGAACTTTTTTCAGCATACCATTCAAGTACTTCATTAGAGTAGTAGCAGCTGGCTAAAGGGCGATACGGTCAAAATTTGGTCAATATCAACTTGACGTATTTCTTTCAATTTTGCATTTAAAAAACCTGAACACCCCTCATTTTGAAGGTGTGTGTGTGTAGAATGTTGCTCCTATTTTGATTTTGGAATTCACTCTTCAGTTGTCAAAATGCCGTCCAAGCAAGAAGAGCAGCGTATCAATATTTTGCTCGCGCATCGTGAAAATCCGAGCTACTCGCACGCAAAGTTGGCAAAATCGCTAAAAGTTGCCAAATCAACCGTTACAAATGTAATTAAAGTGTTTGAGGAAAGTTTGTCGACAGCCAGGAAGTCTGGATCGGGGGAAATCGAAAACCGGAAGCCGCTGAGACGACAAAGAGAGTTGCCGGTAGTTTCAAGCGAAACCCTAACCTATCTCTCCGAGATGCCGCAAATAAGCTGGGTGTATCGTCTACAACCGTGCATCAAGCCAAAAACGAGCCGGAATATCGACTTACAAGAAGGTAGTGACTCCAAATCGCGATGATAAACCAAATACGACGGCCAAAGCGCGATCCCGGAGGCTGTACACGACGATGCTGACGAAGTTTGACTGCGTGGTAATGGACGACGAAACCTACGTCAAAGCCGACTACAAGCAGCTTCCGGGACAGGAGTTTTATACGGCAAAAGGAAGGGTAAAGGTAGCAGATATTTTCTAGCACACGAAACTGTCAAAGTTCGCAAAGAAATATCTGGTTTGGCAAGCCATCTGTAGCTAGTGGCTTGAAAAGCAGCATTTTCATAGCTTCCGGGACTGTCAACCAAGAAATTTACGTGAAGAGTGTTTGAATAAACGTCTGCTGCCTTTCCTGAAGAAACACGGTTGTTCCGTACTGTTTTGACCGGATTTGGCATCTTGCCATTACGGTAAAGGCCATGGAGTGGTACGCCGCCAACAACGTGCAGGTGGTTCCCAAGGACAAGAACCCTCCCAACACGCCAGAGCTCCGCCCAATTGAGAAATACTGGGCTATTGTCGAGCGGAACCTAAAGAAGACCAAAAAACTGCTAAGGACGAGCAGCAGTTCAAGGCAAACTGGCTTTCTGCGGCGAAGAAGGTGGACAAGGTGGCTGTACAAAATCTGATGGCAGGGGTCAAGCGTAAGGCCCGGCAATTCGGATTTGGAAAAGCGGAAGCCTAACTGAATATTTTTCCTGAATTTTATACTAATTGAACTTGAAAAGAAATTTAATTTGATTTTTTAAATAAACGATTTCACCGATTTACACGTTTTCCTTGACCAAATTTTGATCGTATCACCTTTAGCATCTAGCCATGGGAACCTAACGTTGGTCTCGTGGTACGATCCACTTTTCAGACACTCTTTAATGTAAACTTTCGATGTCATTGTCTGAGATGTTGATGAAAACTTAGGTTTTAGGTCACAACTGCAGATTTTCGTTATATCACTAGTTTCCGTATAACATCCATCAGTAAAATCAAATTATACTGAAAAACATCCCCACAGCTAGTTTCAGGTGAAATTTTCGTCCGGGGATTTGTTCATGATCTATTTCGACATATGTTTCATCCATTAAAATACAGCCATAAAATTTCATCAAAACTCGTTCGTTTAGTAATCGTGCTCACTTTTTGGCCACTACATTTTGTTTCAGGGAGTGATTCGGATGTTTACTGGCACAAAAATACTTATATTCTTCATTTGAAAGGATTTTACGCACGGTGGAAAAGTTGGAATCGCATTTTATTTCCTTGTCAACTCACGTATGGAGACACCTGGGTTGCCTTCATGTACCTCAACACTCTTCCTGCAGTTTTTGTCCTGAAATGCACTTTTATGATAGATGCGCCAGTGCTCATCACATCAGAGTATCCTTGTAACGTTTTGAGTACAAGACTACACTGTTGACTTTGGAATTTTAATACTTTTGCTATTTTATTCTCTAGATCGGGTGCACAAAAATTTTCTTTCAAGTTCCATGATCCGTAATTTGAGATGCCGATCAATCGAGAGAAAAATATTTTTGACGTAGACTACGTCTTACGGCAAGGGTAGGGTGTCAAATGAAAATCTAAAATTTTGCGACCGTCACGAAAAACCGTACGTTTTGTACACGAATAACTCAAATAATCCACGATAGATTTACATGATTTCTTCTTCAATCGGTCGGAAATTTTACCGCGCTCCAATTCAATTGTCAAACATTATTCTCAATCAATAGTAAACTATTGAAAATAACGCAAATATAAGGTGATGTCTTATAATGTCATTTTGCAGAGTAAATTTACCAAATTTCCTATCACAGATTTCAAATCGAAGCAAGGAACGTCTTGCATCATCTTCTTCTTCTTTGTGTTAGAGAGGACTTTAACCAATCATGTCATTCGACTTTCCATGTACGTCTCTGCACGCAGCTGAGAACGGCGTAAAAGGCACACTTAGGAAAATTTTGCCTCAGTCGTTTGGCAGCATTGAAGCTGTGCGGAGCTGGTCGCAGGGAGCTGGTCGCAGGAGCTGGTCGCTGGGAGCTGGTCGCTGGGAGCTGGTCGCAGGAGCTGCCTCAAGGCTCCACCAAACGCACAGTTTTTGAAGTCGCGGCGAAACAATCGCCACGAAGAGGTAAGATGGCGGCACGCAAAACCGACGCGATTGTGCGCCCTCATAATCCGCCATTTTGCCTCATCGCGACGATCGCTGTTTGGGAGAGCCTTGCATGCCACCAACAGCTGCTACCTGACCACCAGCTGCCTCTGCACCAGCTCCGCTGCCGTACAAATGAAGGCTCCACCAAACTGCAGCAATTTTTTGCCACCGCGGCAGCGAAATCGCGGTGGAAAATCGCCGCTGTGAGATTACATGGCGGCTTATGGGAGCGCACAAACCAACGCGATTAAAAACCGGCTTTAATCGCGTCGGTTTGTGCGCTCCCATAAGCTGCCATGTAATCTCACCGCGGCGATTTTTCCACCGCGATTGCCGCGGTGGCAAAAAATTGCTGCAGTTTGGTGGAGCCTTCATTTGTACGGCAGCGGAGCTGGTGCAGAGGCAGCTGGTGGTCACGTAGCAGCTGGTGGTGGTAAGTAGCAAGGCTCTCCCAAACAGCGATCGTCGCGATGAGGCAAAATGGCGGATTATGAGGGCGCACAATCGCGTCGGTTTTGTGCAAGCCGCCATCTTACCTCTTCGTGGCGATTGTTTCGCCGCGACTTCGAAAACGCTGCTGTTTGGGGGAAAGCGTCCTTGGGGGCGAGTAGCAGTCAGCAGTAGGTGGAAATAATCTGTCCTTTTGAGGACAATAAATTCAAATAAAAGAGTTGATTATTCAAGAATGAACTAATCTTAAATTAAGTTCGGTGCCGTCGGTAAAAATTTCACCCAGCTGGTTGGCGCTATCCATTAATTGATAATCTGTCCTTTTGGGGACAACCAATTTAATCAAAAAGAGTTGTTTATAAAAGAATTAAACTTTTATTTCGTTTGGTTTGTGCGCCTAATATGGTGCCAATTCGTTCGCCGCAACTGCAAAAACGCCTGCATGGAGGGCGAGCTGTCGGGAAAATTTTGGCTGGTTGGCGCAACCCGCGATGAATCAATAAATCAATAAATGCTACCAGATACAAATCCATCTTTGCTACTGTCAATTTAAAATTCTCAGCTTGAGAGTTTGTTTGATTGGGATTTTCGTTTCAAATTGTCGATTGGCAGCCAGTGGTATTAGCAAAACTTGTTTTCCCTTCGCCGCATACCTTAAACCACCCAAATTCCCTATCACGGACACCATTTTGGATGTCGAACATGATATTCTGAACCAACATTCTCTGTAAATTCCAATTAGTAGTGTGTTATAAACAGTTGTTCTGTTGTGTTAACGATTCGCGTTGGATAGAGTCCTACCTCTAGGAAGAAAAACGTTTTGAGAAACATAGTGAAAGTGAGAATGCCTAACCGATTTGATCCAGAACGCTTGGGCAGATTCAGGAAGCGCATAAAGAGCGAACATACGGGAAATCCTCCGAAACGACCATGCACCGATGCAGAGTGAGCTCGTAGTTATCGGGCGAAATTGAAAGCAGTAAGAAGTAATACGTTGCCAACAACTAGTTGGGACGCTGGAGAAGGTCCTTCAACTCGAGGTAGCAAATTGATATTTATTAAATTCAAATCAATTTGACAAAGTGCATGTCATCATAGCAAT
Source organism: Aedes japonicus (assembly GCA_034211315.2). Lineage (NCBI taxonomy): Eukaryota > Metazoa > Arthropoda > Insecta > Diptera > Culicidae > Aedes > Aedes japonicus. Next base: position 2,039 of record JASCZW010010227.1, on the reverse strand, counting down.
TGAATATCTCTCTATGTTATCGCTCCCTGTCTTATTAAATTTCAACATAGTATTTATTGTATTCTGGTGATGACATGCGCCGCGTGCTTTTACATCATACGAACCTTCACATGATATCGATACAAATAATGCGCTGAACATGTTTTAATGCGTGATTATTTTATCAGGTGTTTATTTTATATTTATAAGAATTTATCATACATTAACCAACCTTTTCTCCCATACTCATTGCAAAGAATAATGATATTTTATAAAACTCACTCTCTTTCTTCTGCGAGATCTAATATATTTATATATATTTCGATTTCTTTAACGCTTCAGCCATAATGGATTCACTAATTTACCTGACATTCACATAGAAACATGAATAATAAGTTTACAAGAAAACCATAGACCATATTTTAGGTACGCATTTAACCTTATATTTCTAACTTTGGCCTAATGTATTCATCACATAGTAAAATGTAGAATATAAAAGTTTTCAATGGAAAAGTAAGAGTGAGCGGTTGTGTATTTTTCGAAGGGCTTATTCATACCAACACCTATATAACTAAATGAATATAGTGGGAATTTTAATGTTTTGAAATGGAATGGCCGATTGATCACATGAGAAAGTCATTGAGATGTTATAAAGTAGCTTTATATTCCGTATAGTATACCGAATATAGCCGAATGCCCGGAGCGATAATATAAATAAATGCCCGGAGCGATAAAATTAACAAACATTACTGAAATTCGTCCGAACAAGAATCCTTAATGATATGAATATCCATCGAAAGTTTTCGACTCAATAATGTTAGTTGGTGACGTTTCATGGTCCAGTACAGCAAACGCCTTGTTAAGCATGTCTTAGCAAAGGTATAAATAGTTGAATATCGTTTCTAGCTAAATTAATGTATGAGTTATAGTTAAAATTGTAATCGTGCGCTACATAATCGACTGAGTCAAGGGACATGTACCCTATATACTTGTATATAACCTTACAACAACTGCAAGATAGTTTTTGTTATTTTCTGTTTGATAAAACTTTCTGAACTTTGAACATTTTTTGAGACGCTTACACATCTGAAAATGTTGCAATTGATTATTGTGTTTTCATAACAATCACTAAACCTGTCGGATATTTTCTGATAACGAATTTTATCGTAATTTGAATTCTAGAGTATTTCAATGTTTATTATTACCCTTGAAATCCAGAATTGCTAAAATTGCATAAATTGCAAATCTTTGATTCTTTGAAGTTGAATTATGCAAAGGCATACTACAACTCAGATTGTATACATATGATCCGAATGGTATGGTATTTAAATGGTGAATGTTGAAAAGGAAACAAGGCATCAGTCAAAATATATGCTTGTTTGTACGTATTATAGAAATTTCCTCCGCTGCCTGTCGTTACTGAAATCCCCCAAACGACGCAAAAAATTGTTGTTGGTTCCGGCGTTGGTGAGAATTCCAAGATGCAGGCCATTCAGGTACAGTATGACATACGAATAAACATTTAGTAATGTCAAGCGATAATGATTATAAGAACGATCAGAACTATCATTAATTTAAAAATTTTATATTCCCTAACAGATCTATCTTCTAGGCCTTAAAGATAGTCCATCGTAAAACGTGCAACCGTGACCGTGTCATCATTTAAACCAAAAGGCCCTTTTCAGGGCCACCAAAGAGTTATATAGAGTGTACAACAGAATTTTCCCACGCACTGACCTCATAAAGCCAAACGGGTCCACCAAATAATATCTCAAGAGCGTACAATAGAATTTTCTTACATACTGGCTTCAAAACGCTGGTATAATGTCCCATAAGAGCCGCACCCGTCATATTGTGACTTAAACTGCTTGTATCAGTAAAGGGTAAGCGACCGGCACGAATAATTGAAACCTTTTTAACGCTAATTATAGCCACACAGAATTTCCCTGACATTATAATGCATCACTTGGTTTAACGTAGTCTACGTCAACCGGTCGTGTCTTGTACAAAACCCCACTGATTTTTTTGTCAATGAAACGTCAACAAATGCCTGTCAAATT
>JASCZW010010226.1:0-37799 GCA_034211315.2 Aedes japonicus | reverse complement strand
TCCGAAAGGTAAAGTGATAGCTCCCATTAGCTTGTGTGGAAACCTTACAAATTCAAATTTAGGTTTTCGTTCTTTTCAGGTGAATACTGCTGCAGAAATTTCTTTTCGATTCTTTACTTTTCCGTTTCAGTAAACGGAACTTAACAGAGGTTTGGGATAGAACAAGAAACTTCTTTCGAACACGATACTGACCTATATTCCGAGAAACGGGTTTTTGCTGAATATGGATAGTAAAATCAGGTTTTCAGTAATTATTTAATATTTCAGTAAGATTTTCCTAAGAACATTCAGAGAAAAGATTGAACTGATTAACTTATTAAAATATTTGTGATCAATTAGTAGGTAAATTCCATCAGTCTCTTGAGAGGCGCATTTTACCACCAGTTAATCTACTATTCGAACTTACCTGATCTCCAGTATGACGCTGCAATAGATTACATACTGTCAATGATTTCCATGTATTATTTTTGCATGGTACGGAATGCACTGAAATTTAGCACAGTCAAACTTCGATAATGGTAATGTAACCATCAAGGCTTTAAGGCCAAGCAGGTGTTGAAAGTGTCGAAGATTCGCTCCAGGGAAGGCAGCCATAACTTGTTACTAGCCTTGTATTTTTTCCGCTGTGCGTGATGTAGTTAAATGGTAAATGTAGTTTCGCAAACATTGCGCAATTGGCAATCGCATGAAAGAAGTGGTTTGAGCTAGTTTTGATAATGAGGGGTTTCCGAGAATAAAAGTGTCACCTTGTGAAGTGAGATAAGTGACGTCACAGTCACGTCACGTCAGAAGACTAACCTTCAATATTTTGCTGGGTGTTTCACTTTAATGATTCATACAACTGAAAAACCATCTTTTTCGGAACAGGTTTATAGGATTACTGTAGCGGAGCGTTTTGTCAGCTCTCATCTAAAAATGTTCTCAAAGCATGAGTTATTAAGTAGAGCTTGTGTTGTCAACAATAATGCATGAACTTGTTTCTTGTATGACGAGCACAATGAACCAGGGAAGTCGAGAAAATTTCGAATCAGAAAATGTTTCTCCATCGAACCGGGAATCAAGCTTGGTAATTTACCGACTTATCGCAAATTGGCTGTTTATCAGCCTAATATTCAGGTGATTTAATAGTCTTGTAATCCAATCTATTTCCTATGTTTGCGGATTTTTTCGTTAAAATCTACCAGTTTAGAACTGAGGAAAAACAGTGTTTTCTCGTTCTACGCCTACTGTACAACAATCTCAGTTAAGTGAGCGGTGAAACAACATCGAAAAGCTGGCTGGGCAGCGCTAAGCGAAAACAGTGCTCAGAGAAAAGTGATCTCGGTGAAGGTGTTATGTTACAATTTGTGGCTTTTACACAGATATAGACACGTTGTGCGTGAAACGAAACAAAACAAACAAAAGCATCACTCAAAATATATCGACATTTTTTTTTCATCGGATTGGGCACATTCGTTTGCTAAATAGAGGTATTGTTTTTAGATACATGAAGTGGCGATGTTCCGTACTTGCAAGTTTCAAGAAGCGATTGAAATCTTTTGGTTTGATTAATTGCACCTGTCAATGTTGTCGTCAAAGTTACACAATCAACGATTTTATAATCGTTGAATATCCAGTGATACGTAATTACTCATCAGGTAGTGACATTTTTACAGAAAAATTGACAGGTTTCATGTATCTTGCACATATTTACGGATAATTTCTTGCAACTTGTCGGTGGCGCACATCATCAATATTTGTAATGATTTCGTAATTTTGTAAAACTTTGGTTTCTATAGCAAACGAGTGACCCCAACCCTGGATGCAGCTATGAAATTATAGATAACAATAAGTATAAGGTAAACATCCATTTGTGATGTAAACATTGATAGGTAATGAAAAAAAACAACATAATTGTGGAACTGGGATAGGGTGGTACGATTTGGTAAAATATTATGATAGGTGTGAATCAATCATTTTCTGGAACGCGATCATTTTGGAGTTGATTTTATAATGGCTAATAAGTTGATTTTTACAGTGTATTCCGTATTTATCTGTCATCGATTTATTAGTGAAGTTGAACGCATGCACTATCATGTCTTTCGAAATGTACAAATTGTTTGTTTTCCCACAGATAATTAAAAAGTTTTTGTTGTGGTTCGCGATAGGGAATATTTCTTTTTGACAGGTGCTTGTGAAGTTTTCGTCCAAATCGAACTACCTAGGGAACGTCCATTAATTACGTCACGCAAAAATTGACTTTTTTTAACACCCCCCTCCCCCCCTTGTCACGTTTTTTGTATGGACCACCAAATTTTTTTGCATGGATCGTCACGTTTTCTCAAACCCCCCCTCCCCCCTTACTGCGTGACATAATTAATGGACCTTCCCCTAGCGCATTTTCAGAAGGCACACTATCACACTCAGCTATATGCATAATTCACGACTATGAAGCTTATATCCAACATTTTTCGAGCGCTAAACATATCTAACATTCAGGATAATGAGCGCCTATCTGCGTTGATCGATTCTCTTCATCGATTTTAGCTTTCGATATGAATGACATTTCATTAGTGTGTTCGAAATTGCATTTTCTAGCTAACGTTACTTCATACCGAATGGTTTTGGATAAGTTTCGAAAAACTTATTCAGAGAATCGATGATTTCAGATAGGTCCTCTAATGACACTGAACGCCAGATGTGATTTGATGTTTGGCTAAATCCGATTCATCAACTTTGGTGGCTTATAGACCGCACAAGCCGTTATATATATGACAAAGCATATGTTCCTTTACAGAAAGTTTACACGTGACATTTAAAAAGGGCCTACCTTCATTGAGCGATTCTCTTCAAACATACAAAAACAAAATCCGCTTTGGAAACTACCATTTCGAGGGTTAAATTGAGTGCAAACACCAACAATTTTAAAGTGACTATAAATGGGTTTGATTTTAACATGCCTGCGATTGAAGTCAACCATGGTGGGGTTGATATTACAATAAAGTGTGTTCAATAAACAAATGTGAAGTTTGTACCATAAACGTAGTAAATTCGACTGAAATTTCATGAAAGTTTTGAAAATAGGCAAAGTCGGGTAAAATGGTAGTTTTCACTGCAGGATTATTTTCAGTGTAGAATTCCTATTTGGTTTATCTCAGTTAAACAATTGAAACGAGAAGCTCTGCTATCGGCTAAGGATGTGTCCCAATCCACGAACTAATTTTAATTTTCACTAAAACTTGACCGATCGAAAATAGTTGATTAAGCTCTGCTCCTCGAGCTGACTAATTTCTGACAGACGGGAACTCAATTTTGACCGACATCTTATCGAAAGTTTGTTGATCAATAACAAAGGGATTCAACAAATTCAATATTTCTTTTTATCTGTGATTGTTAATCACAGAGAAGAAAGCCGATGAAGAGAATCGATCAACGAAGATAGATCCTGTTCAAATATTGCGCGAATGAAAGCCAGAATACGGCAGCCATGAGCGTTTGTAAAATGCTACACGGAAAGCATCATTTACGCAGCGCTGGGAACTTTCTTTAGATATATCACCCAGTTTCGATATAAAATGGGGTAACATATTGGATGAGTAACCCCAATTTTTACTGAAACTGGATGAAATTACTGAAAAAAACTTGAGTACTGGATAAATGATTCTTTCCATGTGGATGTGGCAATCGCAAAATACGACAGCAGTGGATGCGTCAAATATGAAGGAATTCATTTTAACAAAAATACAATGTAGAAGGAGATGTTCGCTCATCACCATGAGGCACCAAGAGTGAACATTAATGTTTTTGGCTAGAATGAAAGATGTGAAGAAAGTGAAAGTTCCGTCAGAGTGTGGCAGGTAGGAAATCTAATAGATGTTTTTTGACCCCGCAGTGGGATGTTGACGTCCATGGTTCGAGTACCATTGGATACATGCCCTTTCGCTCATTTTTCTAAAAAACAAACTTTCACTTTCTCTTCACATCTTTCATTCTAGCCAAAAACATTAATGTTCACTCTTGGTGCCTCATGGTGATGAGCGAACATCTTCTTCTACATCATAATCGTTACTCCTCGCACGGAGAATAAATAACATAACAATTAATGTATGAAAAATACAATGTTTCGCGGTTAAAAAATTTCTGGTAAGGCCTGTACTCGAAAAAAATGCACCATTTTTATGCGTGTGTAACTTTTTTTTTTTCCGTGGGTAAACATTGATGCAAATCTGGGTATAACTATTTTGGAGTGAATTGTTTATATGTGCAAACAATTGGTTCAGTGGTTATTTAGATGTCATCGAAACAAGAAGAGGGCATATAGTCACAGTTACTGGCCCTACACTCTGAGCTGTCAAGGATGGTTCAAGCGAGAAAAAAGAAGAAGAAGAAGAAACAAGAAGAAAATCACCGGAGAATTTTGCGCGCCGTCATGGATATTCCGACTGCGCCCAAGAGATGGATCGGAAGACAACTGGAAGTCACCCATACAACTGTGTCTCGGGTGGTAAAATCGTTTAAGGAGTCCCAGACGACCAAGCGGTGGGCTGGAAGTGGAAGAAAATCGAAGACAGGTAACCCTGTGAAGGTCGGGAAGGTGTTGGATTATTTCAAGTGTAATCCGAACCTTTCGATTCGCGGCTCTGAAGGCAAAGTGTTCCGCCTGGTTCATTCAGCAAACCATGAAACGAGGTGGGTTTCGTGTATTCAGGGTCTGCAAGGCACGGAACCGGCGCGATCAACAAAATACGGCGGCCAAATCCCGCGCAAGGAAGCTGTATCAAAAATGGTTAATGAAACCGATGTGTGAGGTTATGGATGACGAAACCTACATCAAGTCAGGCGCAAAGCAGATACCGGGGCTGAAGTACTACGTTGCCAAATCACGGATGTCCCGGAAGACATAAGGAAGAAGAAAGTGGACAAATTTGACAAAAAATACTTGCTCTGGCAGGCCATATGCCATTGCGGTAAACTGAGTAAACCGTACATCACAACGGGTATCATCAACAGCCAAATTAACCGCACCGAGTGCCTCCAGAAGCGTCTGTTGCCCTTTCTGCGGTCCCACGGAAGCGAGACATCATTTTGGCCGGACCTGGCATCATGCCATTACGCGCGATCGACGTTGGATTGGTACAAAGACAATAACGTTATTTTTGTACCAAAAACCGCCAACCCCTCGAATTCACCAGAGGTTCGTCCGGTGGAAAGATTTTGGGCCAATGTATTCATCTATTACCTTTAAATTTTAAGAAAATCCGACTCAAAATGAATTTTTGGCGAACACTTTTGTCTGGTGCATTTTTTTTTCGAGTAGAGGCCTTAGTGACAAATTCTCGCCCAACTCGAAGAAATAGCTAAGGCCTTGCGGAGAAAGTATATTTGACTCAGCATTATATGATCTATGACTCAGTCTTGTTAAAAGTAGATTTACTCAGCTGATGAGTGAGTCGCATGAGAAGTATGACACAATTTCGTGAAAAGTGGAGTTATTCAGGCCAAACGTGACTCCACTTATTACGAAAAGAGTCGTAGTTTCCATGCAACTGAGTAAAGTGGACTCTCACAATGAATTCAATGAGCGACCTTGCACGGCCACGAATTTAAATTCAATTCTGAGTCGCTTTTTTTGACTAATTTTCGTCAAAATTGGAGTCACTCAAATATGAGTAAATGAAACTGGGATTGACCAGTCGACATATCTAAAATATCCATCTGATTTGACTCGATGTCTTATGTATGTCGACTAGTCCCAGTTACATTTACTCTACTAGAATCCCAGTTACATATACTCATATATGAATAACTCCACTTTTGGCGAAAATGAGTCGAAAACTACTCAAAACTGAGTTAAATTGATGGTCGTGTGTTGTCAAATCAAGCTGAACAATGCATTAGGTCCTAAGTAATTGAGAGATTCTTTTCTTCTACTCTCTCGTTCGTTAAAAGTTTGTCTATTAAACGATTTGCTGAAGTTTTGACGTATTTTATCTTTAGTTATACTTTATATAACCGTACTGCGTATTGAAAATACTTGAAAATGTTTTCTACATCCATGAGTACGCAATAAGAAAGTCGACGAAGAGAGTCTCGCAATGTTACTTAGGAACTAACGCAATGATCAGCTTCCCTAGAAGCACAACACGATCATAATTAGTTGCATCAACTTGATTATGACTAACCAAGTCACATTTATGTTTTCTCAACCCAATGGCAACATGTGTGCTATTAGGGTTGACTCTTCTGTGAATGATGCGGCTGCAAATGCACTTTCAATAGTTTTAATAGTTGAATGTACAAGCAAACAACCTAATCGGCAAGCAGTGTCAGAAGTTCTTGCTTAAGATTTAAATAGGGCTTGTCTTTGTTGATCAATAATTTTCATTTGGCTAAACCATTGAATTTTTGGCTCTGCTAAAAGCTTAGGTCTGGGGAAACGTTGTGAGCTTGTACAAAAAATCCATTGAAATTGCTTTTACAGCCTGATTATTCACAGAAGAGAAAGTCGATACAGAGTATCAATCAACAAGACAGGCTCTTTTCAAAATTTTACGCAAAATCTCGGATAAATCGAATTAAGATATAATTGTTGATCGATTCTCTTCATCGACTTTATTGACTAGTAGCTAGCCTTTACCATTTTTGTCAAATGACGAGGTCAACGACGCCACAGACGCCTTTGCAGATCTCGAGAAAACCTATTTTTCAGACGGGTTTGACAATTTTGGACAAACTGAAAATTCCGGGGGAGAAACAAAACAAGCTGTCTCATGCTCAGAGAAAGTAACACAATGAGAGAAACGCTTCTACTAAGATCTCTTTTGTATTCATACAGTTAACTACTTAGTTACTGGAAAAGTAAAATTTTAGAATGTTTTGAATCAACACCCTTTTAATGAAAATGATTCTTAAGTGGCGTAAAATTTATAAAAACTTAAGTTGTTATGCAATTTCACCGAAGGGTGCGATTAAAACTGAGATGCATCGAATTTTTCAATCGGCTGTTTTAAAATATGCGCACGCTTTGTAGAAACGCAGATAAAAAGAAACATTGAATTTTTCTGGGTTAGCTAATGCACAAAAGGAGAATGCTAGATTTGGCAGAAGATAATGCGATATTTCATGTAATTTATAGCCAGCTAACGCCTGAATCTAGCTTGTTGTATGAAAGATTGCAATCATTGTTGTATCGCACATGAAAAATTGCATACAGTTTCGTTGTTTACGTCGCCATTGGCTTGGAATTAAACGAAGGGAAATTTTACGTGCTTGTTAAAATTAATTATTTTTTTCTGTGTGGAGAAATGATTGCAGACGATTTTCAGGATTTCCTGCAAAAAGGCGGACGGCAATGCAACGAGATAAACTTAGATTCAAGCGATGGAACGGGATTTTTCCCAAGAATGATTTGCTAGCATGAGAGTTCTCAGCCACACAGAAAAAATAACGAATTTCAACAGGCGCGTAAAATCTCCCCTTGTTTGATTCCAAGCTTAAGTAGGCGTAAACAACACAATTGCTTGCAATATTTCATGCGCCATACAACAATGTTTGCAATCTTTCCTACAGCAGACTAGATTTAGGTGTTATCTGGCTTTAATTTACAAAAAGTATCCCATTATTTTCTGCCAAATCTAGCATTCCCTTTATGTGCATTAGATAACGCAGAAAAATGAATGTTGCTTTCTATCTGTACATCTAAGATTAAGATTTAGATGTATTGCATCCTCAGTTTTTTACGGAATTTTCTTTGCTTCCGTGTCTCGTATCAAAACAAATTTAGTAAATTAGCTGCTTGAGGCGAAGAAACACCAGAGCAAAACCAGCCGATTCAGCTACAAAATGCATACATATAGAATTTTGTAAAGCTAGATGAAGCAGGCTGTATCTTTTTCCAAATCCCTTTGTCCCTCTTTTGATAATCGGAGTTTCCATGGCTAATTTCTTCTTCGCTGTCTCCTGCTAGCTACCCTGAATGTGATTCCTACTTAAATGTGAGTAGTTTTGAAATTTCGTGTAACCCAGAGACTGCTTCGAACTTATTTACTTTCCCCTTTATTTTCTCAAGCCTAGTATGCAGATGACAAGCAAAGACCTGAAGAATCTTTTGCCATTTCTACCGAAGTAGTTGTGACAACTATGGTATGGGTGGTATAGGTGAAACGTCAGTTTTCCTTGTGGAATAATCGAACGGAATATTATTCTGCAAGGAAAAGTGACAACATCATTTAGATTACATGGGCATACGTTCAGCTGCATAAAAGGTAAGTAATTCCAACAGTTAATGCATTTTTTGACCATTTTTTGTCCTATCCTGAAGCACATTACTTTTGAGCAGCGTACTAGCCTTCAAGGGAAAATCCACAAATTTTTGGACAGATCTAAGTAGGCTTAATTTTATTGGAATTCATTAAAAAATTTCTAGGGATCAACAGAGATTGTACAACGCCTACTGTCAACCTAAGCTGTAAGCAAAACCACAAATTTCTTCGTTTTGCCTTGGTAATCTAGAAAGAAAGTCGATGGCCTTTATCAAATGTTACGCGAGAATAATAAGTTGTAATTGATTTCTTTAAAGACATGACATTCTCGGTCTCTCCTTTTCTGGAATTGCGGAGAACTTCCAACAATCTTTCGTCATTGGCACTCAATCGATGCCCTCTCGTAGATTCAACGTTCCCGAAAATGATTGATTCACACGTGACAAAACCTGTAACCTAGGAAGCAAACAACTTAAAATCTACAACCAATAAACACAATAAAAATAAAATAAACGAAATTATACCCCACACCGTGTCCATATCTTACCGGCACTGGATTTCGCTTTGGCCCGTTGCGCCTTCATGTGGGAGCTGTTCATGAGCGGTTGGCGGGAGCTCTGCTGGTAGGATCCCCCATTGCCAGCGAGACCTCCGCCGCCACCGCCACCGCCGCCGCCCCCTCCGATACCGTGGCCACTTTGGTGGAACCCGTAGCCTCCGGTGTGATCGTACCCGCTGCCGCCGTGCGTCTGATCAAACATGCCGAACGTGTTGGCGGAATTTTGGTACGCTCCACTGGTGGCGCTACTACTTGTTGCCACTTCACCATGACTATCGGCACTGGACGCGGAACTATTGTTGTTGTTGTTATTGCTATTGCTGTTCGTACCTTCCCGATGTTTTGGCTGGTTCTGTTCTACCTCGGACGCACCGCTTCTGTCACCGAGTGATCCTCCGGTTAAGCAGGGTTTCACATCGATCCCGCAATTGTCCGCTTGCGACGATAGGCTGGAGTTGTTGTTGTTATTGTTGTTCGAGCTGGAGCCGGCGTTCAGCCCACTGGCGGCCGACGTTTGGCTCTGGTGCATAAAACTGTTCAGGGTGGTTTGGTACTCGGTCGGTGTGGTTTGTACGGAATCCGGCGTGGAGTCCTTCGGTGGAGTTGGCGGGAATGAGAACAAATGCTGACCGGCCGCAGATTGGCTGCTCTGCAGCTGGCTCTGCTTGGTTTCCTGCGGGTCTTGGGGACAACTGAACGGGCTACTCCAGCTACCGCTGGCGCCGAAGGATTTGGTTGACTCGTTGAACCAGGATAGCGGGCTGGGAAAGTGCGGTCGGCACTACTTGCGGGGCCATATGCGGTGACATCCGGGAGGCTGTGGACGAAAGCGAAAAGATTGAGGTTGTGATTAGAAGAGGTCGGGAGCAAATTTGTGCGGATAAGCATAAGTGATAGCAATCGATCTGTTCGGACCAGATTAGACTTGGAATGGTATTTGTAGCTTCTTGGAAGCCCATAAATAGGCTCGGTTAATTTTTACGGCCCCTTGATTTCAATTTGAGCACCTCGTTTTCCCCCAGACAGGGTACCAGCTATGGCATATGGGCAATAAACAATCGATCAGAGCTCGCAGAGAGTTAGAAATGGTACATAACAACAACAGCGGCTCGGTTTTGGCACCTGGATCACGGTTGGTAATGTTGTTGGTTGGACATATTGATTAATTAGTCGACACAGCCGATGGCGACTTTCGAACCTATTGAAAGGTAGATGGGCGAAAGAGCAGCACAAATGTTTCTGTTTTTTTCCTGCTGTGCTGAGGGTAAATATAGAACATGACCCGTTGAGTCGAGGCTGGCTGTGCGGAGGGCCCATTAAATAATCAAGGCCTGCTTTTGACTCGGGGAAAAGTGTGTTAGGAAGAAAGGCTTCTGAAACGGTCAATTGTCACTTGGCTTGGATGGTCGATTGTGGATTTTTGACTTTCTTTCGAGACGTTGATGGTTGATCGGTTTTGGGAATCGAACTATTAAAAATTTGGTCGATAAAATTGTTACTGCTGCTGGACATTGAGGTGCAAAAGATACGAGGAGATTGATTTCCATACATATACGAAACGATGGTTGAATAGTTCTCTGAAAATGATGAGATCTGACATTTATCACAATGGTCAACTCGTAATAAATTTAAGTACTGTTGTTGCTTGGCCGTTTATGTGAATTTTTCGATTCCAATCAGAAACATTTTCGTTGCTCTTCGGTCACAAAGGTAACATTGTGGAACCGATGGAAATTGAGATTCGTAATTTGTTCTGTTTTACCGAAAATTAGAATAACCGCTTCTGACTCAATCCTCGATATCGTAGAAATGGTGCTGGAAAACCCGAATGAAGGTCAACCCTCCCTCGCACAAAATTCGACTTTCTTTTACGCTGGGAGAAAAAGTCGCGCTAAGAACTAGTTATTCACTTTGTGAATACGAATAGGCTTTCCCCCGCGTTTCGATCGGCCGAGGGTGGAGCGCCGTTTTCTTTTATGTAGAACTGCCCTAATGGACAAAATATGCTGATGCGATTGTGGAAATGGACCCGAACAGCGTGACCAACAAAGAAAGAGCTCTAATTGCTGGATATTTAACGCATTTTTAAGATTAGTCCGGCCGCCAAGAGCCGCCGATATACGTCGACTACAAACAAATTGAGTCCGATAGGGATCATTGTTTCGTTGTTCTTTATTCGTTTGGCCTTTGGAGCGGTTTATCTCAGTACCCGAATCAGTAGTAGTGGCTCCACGTGTCGTAAGCCATTCATCGAATTTGCTGATAAGCGAACGAACATGACTTTGATTGGGTGTTTAGCACCCAATTTCATGGCGGGTGAGTTCGGGAATCGACCTAACGGCCGATCAATGCTTGCAGAGTTTGAATTTTCTGAGTAATCCGTTCATTTTGGTATGCAGTTTTGCAGTTTTGCAATCCTTTTGCCCCTCTTTGTCCTTGGGTGATAATCCTTTTCTGTTGGAAATCGCTTTGCTCCTTTGTCTAGCGCTGGTGGTGGTGAGGTTAAGTGCAACAAAGCTGCTCTGTCTGGAGCAGGTCTACCGAGGAATCCGTTCTGGCGCCAGCGCTACTTTGGTCCTAATGATGTTTCTCTGTTGCTTTGCTTTGCCTTGCCCGAATGCGTTCTCACCTGAGTCGAGGTCCCATTCAGGATTTGGGCGCTGAGGATTACTGGGTGGTTTGTTTCTCTCGGTGGTGGTGTTTTTCGGGTCCCGCTGTGAAGGGATTATGCTAGGAAGTACTTGAGTTTCAAGTGTGCAGGATGTAGAGCAAAGGTTGGGAAGAGGTGGAAGAAGTTGGTGGAAAGAAGACGGATTGTACATCACGGGAAGGGCACTTGTCCGATTGGAGGAGAAAAATGCTCCGATTAGCAATATAGATTAAACTACCTAGCGGTAGGTTCCCTATTTACTATTTAGGGTAAACGCTGCAATGGTTGCGATTCGATAACAGCGCTTGTGTACTAATAGTTGTGCATGGAGGCACAACTGCTTGTACACTAACACAGATAATGTACCGCTACTATTATTGGAGCATTTACCATACAGTGAGGATTAATCATAAGTAGATTTGTAATTTCGCCACTGTTTTTCTCGATAAAATGCCCTAAAACCTTTTTTGGAAAACGTTCAATAGTTAACTAGAAAATGAAAAATACGCGTATCTATCAAGATAAGCTAATAAAGGTAGATGGAATGTAATGGAAATTTCTGATATTTCTTCTCATATTTCTTGTTACAGGTATTTCACTAAAAAGCTCACACTACCAGGGTTCAATAGTTGCATCAACTATTCAAATTTCTAAGCTGAAATAAAGCGTTGGATTGCAAGACAAGTGGCATTTGAATTTTAATGAATTCCCTTGACGAATGTCACGACTTAGAGCAGCCATTATGCTTATAATTCCAACAGAAAATTAGAAATAGTTTTAAAATTAATAGCCTACACTCCCGTTTCCTTTTACTCAATTTTTGAGTACAATTGTATACCATCTTCTTTTCTCTCACGGAAATGTTATTCAATTTTCGTAAAATGTGGGTCTAATCAAAAATTGAGTTGATCCAGTTTTTTACGAACATTGAGTAACATTTCCGTGAGAGAAAAAGAGATAGCATACAAGACTACTCAAAAATTGAGTAAATTGAAGCATGAGTGTATTTTTACTTTACAGATTGCTGATGATTCAGAATATCTACCTGCAATACATCACTATCGTTCTATACACGGAAGAAACAAAGTACCTAAAATTTAGTATTTTTAACTTCAAATTGGTACTTGATTCTGTGATTAGGGTAATATTACTCAATGGGTGAAGTACACTCAGTAGCAAAAAAAGTACAAGCAGAATTGTCCTTCCAAAAAACGCGTTGTTCAACCTTCTGTCACTTTGTCAATTATCAATATTTTTGGCTGAAAATTTCAATTAATTTTTGAGTCAAAATGAAAGTCGTTTGCATACTTTTACTATTTGTTTTATATCAGATTTAAATACCGAAAAACAATAAATATGTTACGGTACTAAACTAGCCGTTGTTGTTAAAAATCGCGAAATTAAGAAATAGAACAGAATCAATAAAATTATCAAGAAACTTAATGTTTTTTTTTCCATAATCACGGAAAAGGCACTTTATTTTAAATGTTTTCTAACATTTGCTAACTAACCGTGCGAAAAAGTGCTCCTCTTTTGGTTTTAACAAGTTTTATTGCATAAGTTAAATTTACCCACCATAAACTTTGGATACAGTTACTCAAATTTGAGTACTATGGCATATACTCAAATTTAACTTCCCGCACGGAACTCCAGAGTTGGGTAAAATGAACTTAATTTTGGGTACTTTGTTTCTACCGTGTGGGGTACCGGTTCCCTTCACGCTCAAAACACCCTGTCACTCTAGTCAAAAATTGAGTAGATCCACTTTTTCGGAAATTGAGTAATTTTTCCGTGTGAAAAAAAGAGATAGTAATACGAAAGAAAGAGAGGGTGTTCTGAGCATGTTGTTCATCTTTTCACTTCGTTAATTGTGATCTGAATCTTTGTTTACCTTTACAAAATCAGACAGGCCGTTTTGAATACGTTTTTGAAATTTGAAGCGAATTTGTTTTTTAACCTAGGTTGGAAACAGTTTCAACCTGCGATACACGAAACAATTGTCAGTGCAAATCTCAAACCAATAAGAGTTACAAATAAAGCCAAATATACCGAAGTTTAACACACAATAAGCCGACCCAATCTTGATAACTGCAACTGAATCAAACTTGTTTGGAACTGAATCAAACCCGAATTCGCTATTAGTGAAGTGCTTTGATGGAAGAATATCGAGAATTAGAGGTTTGGAAATCAGTTACCAAAACATAGTCAACATTGCCGAAACCAACATTTTCCCGACGTGATTGACGCGTTTTCAATAAGCTCAAACGTTATTACCTCGTTCATAGTGGAACCATAACCTAGCTAATTGTTGGGATTGATACTTATATCAGTTTTTAACAACGCTTCAATACTTATCAGACTTTAAGAACATAATTCCTTTCTCTGCACTTGCACTTGAAAAAAACAAAAACAAGTCTCATCGGGGCGCGGCCTTCTACGATTGCGACTTATGCCATGCCATTCATTCTTTGTATTTTTGTAACTGTAAAAATCGCATTATGTTCTAAACGAAATTGAATTTTATGACACTGCGAGTGAAATTGGTCAATTTTAAATCTAGTGGTGATAGACAGAGGCTAATGACAAATGGAAAGGACGGGGGCGGGTCTGGGATTGAACTACCAACCATCTGATCGAACCAAATTTCGAACGAGTCATTTCTTGGCTCAAAAAACCATCATAAGCCTAGATTAGTTTTCGAGTTATACAGAAAAATATGTTTCATTTATATGAGAGTCCCTCCTTACAGAGGGGAAAGGGGTCTCAAAGAACTCTAGGCTATAAACTCTACTACACTGAACCAAATAATCTTATGAATATCATAAGGTTCAACTTATGAACAATGCTTTAGAATTTCATTAGGCTGACTTATGAATGGATTTTGTTTCACCCGACGTTGTTCTTGTACGCCTTTAAGCTTTCCTGATTACAAGTGTTGATATATACTAGTGGGAAAGTCACTGGACTCACAACCTCAACGTTCAAGGTTCGAATCCAGGTTGCTCTATGTTTTTATTTTTTCAACATCATTATATTTCATAAGATAAATTTATGAAATTCATACTGATTCTTTATAGCAAATAATCATAATGTTATCTTATAAATATCAAAAGTTTATTTCGCTGAGTGTACAGTAAGAGTCTTGGCTTGTAGTATGGATTGTACTTTAGTGAAACAAGTGGATTGTACGAAGTGAAAATAGTTCTTTTAGCTAAAACTAAGTTCCTTGATTTGAACTGTGGTAGATATAGTAGTTTTATGATAATATTGATAATAATAGTAACAGTAATAGAATTCGAATGTTTGTGAATATATAAGAATTATTAGATTTACATTGTTTTGAGTGCTTATAACTCACAAGAAGGATATTCACATAGAAGCATGTAAAAAAATAAATCAAAGTAGGTGAATGTGGACTACCGATTCAGTTATCTGACAGATTTCTTAGAGCACAGTTGTGAGTATATAATGTTGAGACGATTGACCGAGCCTGGAAACCTCGGTCAAGTCACTACTCCAAGTACACTACATCTTGCACCTTGCAATACATTCTTGAGCATTTCGGTACTAGAATATTTGTTTTTGTTTTGATTCGCTGTATTATTTTGACAGAATATTTAAGGATCTGTTCGATGTGAGTTATGTTACCAAAAACATCTCAATGTCGCTTAACAGCTTGGTCCTATTTTCTACACTATCAACGCCGGTCACCATATCGTCAACATTTTCGCTGCTTAAGGATAGTTGTGTCCGTTTAATTCTGCAAGTCGCTGGAGACATATCGTGCTGAACCATGCATTAGGTCCTAATTAACATTGGGAGACTCTCTTCGTCGACTTTCTCTTTGCGTTCCTACAGCTATGTCAAAACATTTTCAAGTATTTTCAACGGTAATATAAAGTGTAATTAGGGATCCAATACGTCAAAAACATCAGCAAATCGTTTAATAGTAAAACTATTAACGAAAGAGAAAGTCAACGAAGAGAATCAATCAAGTGTGTGATGGTTCTGGCAACTGTTGGCAAGACAAGAGGAAGAAAAAGCCTACAAGAGAATCTCGCAACTTCGGAGGAGGGACCGTAATGGTTTGGGCAGGTATTAGACAAACTGCGAAAACATCGATATGCTTTATTTCAACGAAAATGAATTCGGAAAAGTATAGGTGTTGATACCTTTCTCAGAAGACTTCATGGACGATAATGTACTTTTCCAGCGTGACAACGCCGCATGTCACGGAGCCAAAAATTCCAAAAAAATTCTGAAAGTTCATAACATTCCTGTTATGGACTGGCCAGCTTGTAGTTCGGACCTGAACCCAATAGAAAATGCTTGGGGAATTTTGTCTCAAGCAGTATTTGCACAGGGCAGGACATATGAAAACGCATAACAACTGAATTCTTCGATGCCTAGGTGGCTGGTAGGAGTAATCATGAAGAAAGGTGATGTCTGATAATGTATTCCGTCAGCAATAAATTGCATCAACAAGGTTTTGTACAAAGTGGCGTTGTTTTTATTTCCACCTTAAATATTATATGAAGCATAACATTTGTTTAAAACCTTATATTTATTTTATCCTCTGGCCCCTTATTGTAACACTTAATACTATGTTTCTAAAAACTCAATCACTGATCATCACTTGTTTGAATACTGTTCGAAAAATTGCAAATAACATGGTGGTGTTATAATTATTTCCAATAGTGTATGGGCCAAAATTGACATGAGATATCCCATGAATTTATGCCAAATCTAGCATTTCATATATGTGCATTAGTTAAAGAAGAAGAGAATTCTAGGAACACACTTGTTGCAATTCACTTTAAGTAACTGCTATGTAACTGGTCTAAGCCATAATCAAGTTGCTGTAACAGATATTGAAAGATGTATGTTGCTTGGGAACATGTTTCTTTGAAACTGTGTAAAATTATGGTTATCTCCATAATTGTTGCAGACAGATTGCTACCAGGAGTTATTTGAGGGAGGACTAAAGTTATCAGCCACTTAAACAAATGACAGAACATTTTTGTAGTGTGCTTCAATTCTCCGGATTATTAAAGTACGATTCATAATCATAATCATAATGTTTCGGAATTTATTCTAGCAAACGAAAATATCTAGCTAGTATCATATAAGTAACAGCTTCTGTTATTCCAAATATCGTCTGATTTCCGCTGTTATCAATAACAAATTTAGTTATCACCATTAGTTAGCTTTGTTATCATATGTTATCATTTTAAACATTTAATTTTTGACGAAAGTTAGTTGAACAAGAAATTTTGCTTTTTATTAAAATTTTGTTTTCAAATATAAGCGAGAGAGTATGATTTCAATGTGAGAAAATAATTTGAATCTCTTTCAATAAATTTGCTCAAAGTACAGGATTTGTTATCAAGATGTTCGCTCTGATAAAAACATAAGTTATTATTATGATATTCCTTCTAGTATTTTTTAGCTATGCATTCTGTTATTTTGGCAGTTTATTCTGCGTCAATGATAATATACACAGATAAAATAAACATTGAATTTTCTGGGTGTTCTAATGCACATAGAGGGAATGCTATATTTGGCAGAAAATAATGGGATGTTTCGTGTAAATTTAAGACAGATAACACCTGAATCTAGCCTGTTGTATAAAAGATTGCAAACATTGTTGTATGGTGCATGAAAGATTGCAAGCACGTTTAATTCCAAGTGAACAACGAAATCACTTGGAATTAAACGAGGGAAAATTTTACGCGCTTGTTAAAATTCATTATTTTTTTCTGTGTCTTCAGTGATCAAACAACGATAGGTAGGTAAAAATTGAAACAATGCTAGAACGAAGCTTAACGACGCTTAATGTGAATCTCACGAGTGTTCAATGTCAGAATGATATTTCTTTGACGTGTAGAATTTGAAATAAAGTATCTTTAAAAATGAAGAATGACGTTATTGCAGGTATTGCTACACTCCGGGGATGATGAAATGCACAGAAAAAATTACGAATTGCAAAGCCGTTTAATATTTTCCCTACACGGTCGTTTGTAATTACTAAAAACTGAGTAGAAAACGCCTCAGTTTTGTTAAAACCAGAACTACCCTTCTTAGAGTAGCTATAAAGTTAATAATTTCTGATTAACTAGGTCACTTATCAAAATTTAAGTAAACATTAATTTGTATCTAATTTTATCTTTCATTTTATTTGATTGAGATCGGTGATTGTTACCGACAACTGTCCAGTTGAAGCGAAAGTGTCGAAAAACTTTAAATTTGTAATTCATGGATTGTATTCGGCCCTTCGACTTAAATTTTTTGTTGATTATCACATACAGCCGTCCCATTTTGAAAACTTTTGATCGACTGAGCCTTGGAATGAACCGCTTTTGACAGCTTTATTACAATTACTCTATTTTTATAAGTACAGCGCTTTAACAACCAGAGTAGTATTTACTCAGTTTCCTTATATCATAGTAACTCAAAGTGTTTCACATTCACCATGGAGATATGAAACTATGATTTAAGCGACATCTAGCTCAAATTGAAATCGACATGGAGTTTTCATAAGGGCCAATGTCGCAAACGTAAACAATGGCTTCTTTTGCGAATTTCTTGAAAATGCTAACTCGCTCAAGTAAACTACCACTTCTATTATAAAGGGGAACTCCTGTTCTGTACAATCATCGTCATAATTCACTATGATTAAGTTAGCATTCTCGAGAAATTTGCGGAAAAAGTCATTGTTTACGTTTGCGACATTGGTCCTTATGAGAAAAACTTTTTGTCGAAATGAAAATATTCTAGGATTTATGTGAAAATATAGCATCCTAAGAATTTACTTCAATTCTAACTATTGCAGAATATTACATGTTTCTTTCAAACTTTGCCGTAAAACCTATGTTTACCGTGATGTGATTGGTTTTTTTGATAAACAAATTTACACATTCGAATTTTATTACAGACAAACAGATTCACCTCTTGCGAAATTCATACTCTTAACAGAAACGTCCCCAGGATTAAATTCTGAGGATCTGAGGAGGGAGGGGTTGTTGAAAAAATAGATGTTACGTTATATAAAAAACCCAAGCATATATTAATGGGACGTGGGGGTTAAACCCTAATACTTCTCCGTAGGTTGCGTCACTTGTTGATTATGGCACGGATTTTACTAACGACATCTCGTGGGCTTCTCACGGGAAGCAAAGTTGCCAGCTTAGACTGCATGCTAGATTGGTAGAATTTTTCGAGAAGGCGGTGGCAGCGCTGTGAAGCATGATTCATGATTGAGGAGACTGAACTACGTCTGTTTGTCTGTGATTTCAAGATGCTTCCCCTTATAAAGTACGCAAAAAAAACGAACATCTTGAAAGGTTCAGTGAAAATTGAACACACGGGACACCCCTGGAGACACCTTCCCAAACTGACAGCCGGCTATCCTTCCCACACTCGAACCCATTAGAGAGAAACCCGACTTTCCCCCACAGCAACCCAAGCACAGTCTCCTGTCCACCCTCCGCCGAATCATCGAGTGCTTGAGCCTGATGTCTTAATTGAAGCTAATTACCACTTTACGACCACCAACCACAGACACCAACTGGAACTGAGCTGCCGATAGTCATTTCCCTCCCTTGTAGCAGGCTATCGGTCATGCATGACCAGATCAGCGATCGACTGACCGCCGTGCCGTCGGCGGCGGCGCATTCGAAGAACCATGTCAAAGTCAAACTGTCTACACATCAAAAGTCAAGGAGTGCGCCACCGAAAATGTCTCCTCTCCGCTCCCTTGGTCGAATATCCTCACTTTACTCGATCGCCGATTCCGATCAAAATCATCATCATCAACAGCATCATCGTTCGCAATCTTCAACGCAGCCTCCATCAGCACCATCATCATCGCGAGCCAAACAATCAAACTGTCATAATTCGATTTAACCCGGAGCTACTTGCTTACTTCTGTTTATCCAAACCATATGTGTTGGCTTAATAGAAGATTAAATGGAAGCCGATCGCGAAAGTATACATATATCGCCCATTAGCTGCGAGTTGGTGGGCAATTTTCGGGCCTCCCAGTTCTGAGCCCAACGTAACCCAACCGGCGAAATTACAGGCCTGGCTTAATAGACGCATTAAAACAAATAGGTTTCTTCCAGCAGCAGCACATCACAATGAAGGAAAATCCGAAACTGGAGCACCCAAAAAAAAAAACGAAGAAAGTCAAACTCCTCTTGTTAATAACAAAGAATTGATCCAAATATAACCAGCCATCAGCCATTAGCCGCGGCACGTTCTCGTGTTAATCCATTAAGAGCTGATTTACTCAATGTTGTGTTGTAGTTGTTGTTGTGGTTGTTTGGGGGATCTCACCTCACCTTCTTTGGTGGTGGACCGGCAAGTTCTTCCAAGCCGCTTCCTCGAAGTGGGATGACCCCAGCCGTCTCTTTCCCTCTCGCTTCCAAGGAAAATACCGGAAAGTTGCCAAATCATGCTAAATAAAATCGAATTATGTGAGTGTTGCAGACTGCCGCCGCCGCCACCACCAGGATTCGAAAGACTGAAGGGGATGGTCACCGAGTCTCCGAGAGACTTTGATGGAAGTCAGCTGAGAGTGCGTCAACCAGAACCGAAGTCAGAAGGAATGCCAACTGGTTTCTGACTATTTAGCCGGGGTGATTTTTTATTTGAAATGTGTTGAGTACTGGAAGTGGGTTATCGATGGGTCGTATCTAATCTGAAGCGAATCGAATTTGATTCGGGGGTCGTTCGCCGTCTGTTATCTACAAGCCCGGTTCGATTTTCTTGGAATTGTGGCTGGGTGAGGATTTATGGTAGCTTTATGAAGTGGTGAATTGCTTCCATGCAGGTGGGGAATGTACTGCAGTTCACATTTGTGTTCTGAATCAGTTTGACAATTACTCTCATCGAAGAGGCTTATGAGGTTCTCGGTAGAGCTTCTGCGAAATTATCTGGTAGACTCCGGTACATGAGCGATGAATGACACTGAAAGATACCAAATGCAATCCCTAAGGATGATTATGAACGAAACCATCTGGACACGGCAAAGGAAGACTTGCGGTGGTTTGCGGTAATCGGCGATTGATCCTCCAAATGGCCCCGGAGCAGTAGCTAAGGTTCAATGGGAGAATTTCACCCAACACTAACTGTTCAGCAAAACTTCGCTTCAGGGTTGACGTCATCTGCTTCACAGGAACAAATATCGAATTCGCTTTTGAACCTAGGATGGAACCAGTTCCAACCTGCGATACCCGAACTTATTGTCAGTGCAAACCTCAATCCGACACACAACAAGCCGATCCAATTTATATACCCGATCCAGTTTTTCATTCGATCAAAACCAAATTCGCTATTAGATTGTCAAGATTAGCCAAAACATTAGTGGCTAGAGGAAGTTTTGAATTTCCACAGTCGTCAATTGAATATGTTTTCTTGTTGTGTCTGACAGCACGAGATGGCCAGCCTCCTTCGATCGTGGAAGCAGGACGAGGAGCACGCCATAGGGTCAAAACCTCTCATTCCAACTCACAACAATCCAATCCAACAATCGCTTCTTCCGAAAATTTCTTGAAAACTCACTCCAGTAAACTACCACTTGTAAAGGAGAACTCGTTTTCTGAACAATCATCGTGGTAATTCACTATGATTAGGTTAGCATTCTCGAGAAATTTTCGGAAGAAGTCATTGTTCACGTTTGCGACATTTATACTTATGAAAACTCCATGTCGAATTTCAATTTTCACTTAAACTTCACAGATGGAAAATAATCGATCAAGTCAGCTACTCGAGCTGACTTATTTTCTCTCGGTAATGGAACAGACCTATTAGCCCATAATGCAGCTGACTTATTTCTGACAGACGGCAACTTAATTTTGACAGACACGTTATCGTAAGTTTGTTGATCAATAACAATGGGATTTTGATCGATTAATCGATTATTTTGCATCCGTCAAGTTTGAGTTAAATTAAAAATAATTCGCGAATTGGAATATAGCCTTAAAGTACTTAGGCTGTGTACTAATTCGCGAATTGATTTTAATTTTACTTAAATATGACAGATGCAAAATAATCGATTAATCGACATTAATCCCTTTGTTATTGATCATCAAACTTGCGATAAGATGTCTGTCAAAATTGAGTTTCCGCCTGTCAGGTAGAAGTTAGCTAGAGTAGCAGACTTAACCGATTATTTTCCATCTGTCGAGTTTAATTGAAAACATTAACTCGTGAAGTGTGGCACAGCCTTAATGGAGTTAATTCGGTTGTTATGATAGTAATGAAAATTCTTTTGATGTACTGAATGTATTTAAAAGTAATGAAGAAGTTCAAAATGAGCTTAAATTACAATCTTTCAGCTGTTAATAGGGGCCAATTTTAGAAGTCGAGTCGACGGTCACTTTGCTCGATGGGTCTGTTTTGGTATTATAAATGTCGAGATCGACGAAATGTTGTCTAGTTGGTCGAGTCAATCGACCGCCCGAAAACTAGTAATTGATCTGTCATATTTTGTTGAGTAAGAGTTTGTTTTGATACGCGTTTTTCGTCGGTTAGTGGTAAATGGCTGAACAAGATAAGAAATACACTAAGTCATTTTTTTTTTTTACAGGTGAGGTAACAGAAGAGCAAGTTGCTTCTAGCTAAATTAAATGTCTAATCCTTTAGTGGCAAACCAGCCCAGGAGGCTGAAAGCCACTGTAATAAAGAAATAATAAAAAAAAAATGTCTAATCCTATTTAAAACAAAACCAATTACCGGCAGTTTGAATGGCTCATCGAACTGATTAAAACTAATGTGGACATCGACTGAAGCGTTTGTAGCGTGGAGCCAGGAAAACTAATGTTAAGCAGAAGTGGTAGGAAACTAACCTACAGCTCAATGCATTAATATTCGACTAATGAATCGGAATTAGGATCAAAAAATAAAATTCTATTTTCTCGTTTCAATCCTATTACTTTTGTGATCCTAACATTGGCTTTCAAGCCCAGTCGGTGGCCGCAAGGAGATTCAGAACAACAGTAAAACTTGATGAACTTTTGAAATTAATCTTAGACTCTGACTTTTTCTATTCTTAAGAGCGTCTGAGCGCCTGCTTTTAGTACATTTGCACTTGAGATTTGGAAATTTACCCTTGAGTTATGCGATTTATGAAATTAATCCTAGGTTTCTAGAAGTGTGGGAAGAAATTATTAAGAATTTAGGGCACACCATAGAAAGTTCAGAAGGAGGCTTCTCAAAACTAAAATAAGGTACATTTAAAAAGTGCAGGAAGAGATTTCCTCGAAAAAAAAACACTTGTGTGAAGATCAGGCAGAAACTTCTCTAAAGTATATGAAGCACGTCTTAGTAGTTACTGAACGAATATTTCAAAATATCCGCAAATTTCAAGATCATACTTTTCAGAAGATCGGGAAAGAACTTCTCCAGAAATCAGGAGAGGATTTCCCAGAACTTCAGGTTGAAGTTTAGGTAACAGGATTTCTTAGAAGTTTTGAGCTTTCCAGAGATTCTGGAGTTCTTCCTATAAATTCAAGATGGAACTTCCAAGAAGTTCAAGTAAAAACTGACCAGCAAAGGCACTGCCTATAATTTCTCAGAAAATAATGAACAAACTTCAGGAAACAATTTCTTTGAAGTTTTGGATTGGATTTCCCAAAAGCTCCGGGAGAAACATTCTAATTTGGAACTTTCCACAGGAAACCTCTCCAAAAACCAGAAAGAAGCTTTCAAATTTAAGTGATTTTTTCTAGAACTTCTGGAGACTTTCCTAAAGTTTCGGTTAAATATTCCTCGGATTTCAGGATGGGGCTTTTCACAAGTTTAGAAAAAAAGTTCCCGGATTTCAGGAAGAAACTTACCAGAGAGGGCAATACCTATAAGTTCAAGAAGGATGTTTTCTCATATTTTAACACAGAACTTCTCGGAAGTTCAGGAGAGGTCTTCCCAGAAGTTCCGAAGGAAGCTTACCAATGAAACTACCCAGAAGTTTCGTGAAGGTAAAAAATGGAACATTCCAGAATTTCAGAATGAGGCTTTATCAATACTTAGCAATTTCAAAAAGTACTGGTAGATACTTCTCAGAAAACATAAAAAAAAACTTTCCAGAAGTACAGGGAGTACTTCCTAGTACTTCAAGCAGGGATGATTCCTCAGAACTTCAGGTAGAAGTTTAGGGAACAGGATTTGAAGGTTTGAACTTTCCAGAGGTTCTGGAGTTTTTCCTAGAAATTCAAGATGGAACTTCCAAGAAGTTCAGGAAGAAACTAACCAGCGAAGGCACTACCTATAATTTCTCATAAAATAATGAACAAACTTCCACAAAGCTCAGGCTGATATGACCTGGAAGTCCAGGAACAATTGCTCTGAAGTTTAGGATTGGATTTCCCAAAAGCTTGGGAAGAAACATCCTTAAAGCTATTTTGGAACTTCCCTCAGGAAACCTCTCAAAAAAAACAGAAAGAAGCTTTCCAGAATCATACAAGGTACCTCCAAGTAGTTTAAGCACGAATTTCTCAGAAACTCAGGAACAAACTTTCCTGAAGTTCAGGAGAAAACTTCTCAACAGTTTAGAACATGACTTCGCAAAAGTTATGGAGGAAACTTTTATCAAATTTAAGTGATTTTTTCTAGAATTTCTGGAGACATTCCCAAAGTTTCGGTTGAATATTTCTCGGATTTCAGGATTGGGATTGTTACAGAAAAAAACGAAAAAGAAAGACCACAAGAAAAAAGAAAGTTTAGAAAAAAATAACTCAAAAAAAATGCCCGGATTTCAGGAAGAAACTTACAAGAGAGGGTAAAACCTATAAGTTCAAGAAGGATTTTTTCTTAAATTTTAGCAAAAAACTTCTCTGATGTTCAGGAAAGGTCTTACCAGAAGTTCCAAAGGCAGCTTCCCGATGGAGCTACCCAGAAGTTTCGTGAAGGTAAAAAATGGGACAATCCAGAATTTCAGAATGAGGCTTTCTCGAAACTCGGCAATTTCCAGAAGTATCAGTAGATGCTTTACAGAAAAACAGGAAGAAACTTCCTAGTAGTTCAAGCAGGGATTTCTCAAAAATTCAGTACCATACTGCCCGGAAGCATAGGAAAAACTTCCCTGCAGTTTAGAAGAAGAATTCTCAGAAGTCCAGGAAGAAAATTCCGAGATATATTACAAGGTTTTCAAGAAACTCTGGAGAGATCTTTTCGTCACCGTTCAGGATTGACCAAATGTTTCGAAAGCAACTAAGTTCAGGAAAAAACTTACCAAATGTTTCTGCATTATAAACATGGGCTGTTAGATGTGAATCTCCAAGAAAATCAGGAGGTGCTGTAAGATATACATGAGGAAACGTTCCAGAACTTCAGCAAAGAGCATTGCAGAAGATCAGGAGACAAGTTTTCTGGAATCCAAGAAATAATCACTGACCAAGCGACGGAGCGTTCTTTATAAATGAGTAAAGAACGTACTATTAGCACAAACTCATATAGGAATTCTAATTCCTTAGTTTCCAGCTCACCTGAGAAATTGCCATCATCAGAAAAATTGCCAGATTTCCGAAAATCTTCATATTAGAAGTCTGGCTATGGCACAGTGAAATCTGTCAATTTAGAACATTGAAATTGAATTTGCCACTAATTTAGCCTTAGTTCATCATGTTAATCCTTGAACAAAGCAACATTCTTGAACCACGTATAAATCCGAAGATTTTCAAGCTTCCAAGCCCCCCTTCCTTAACGATCAGCGAATCACCCCCCGGTGAAACGGTTCCGAACCGTTTAAATTTTCCCCGACCGGTGAAATTGCCCACGGAAAACTTTTCGAAGACTTTGGTCATCGTTCCCTGACGATGACGATTTCGGAAAATGGGTGGCTGGGCCTGTCGTTCGCATTGGCTACAACAAAGTTACAGTTCTTTTTTTTTTTTTTAATACCTAAGTTTTTTTTTCGTTTCCCATTGTTGATGAGCTACCTTGATGGGGGTGCGTGACTGGACGGTTCCTTCGTCGATAACCATTTTTTTTCTGCTTCCATATTCGTTTGCTCGTTTCTGTTGCTTGGTACTGTGTCGCGTCGTTGGTCAGCCCTTGGCGGAGCGTCAACACCGATACAATACGAAGTGCATTTGTGTGTTTGTAGGTGAGGAGTTTGGTTTTGGTTGACTAATTTCGGTTACGTGCTGCCTAACCGAGGCGGCTGCGGCGGTGGCGGCGGAGGCGGCCATCAAGATGCAGATCTACCCCCTAAGCTGTCAGGAAGAACAGAGCTCAGCTGGATGAAGCGAGGCGCCTCAGGCTGATAACTGTTGAGGAGGCCCTTCCGTTTATTTTGTTCTGTGAGGAAGTGGATCTGTTTGTTATTATTTCTTAGTTGTTGGATTTAATTGTTCAAGTGCAACAAAATAATATCACTCGTGAGCTTGTGGAGCGTCAAGTACCGAGAACCCGACGGAGCGGTGGCAGCGGATTGCGTTTGGCGTTCGAATTAGTTTGTTAAACTCTAATTGAGCACGCAGCCGTGAAGTGCCGACACGGAACTTCACTCGACGTAAATCTTCCTCCGGGATTCTGCCGCTGGCTGCCGACGGCAGTGTTGTGGCCACCACTGACGTTGGTTCGTGTGTGTTTGTGCATAGATGGGGATTTCCCAGCTGGTAATATCTCTACTTATTTGGTTGTTAAAATGTAATCATAACTTTTGTGGAAGCTTGTTGTGGGGATTAAAGTTCTCGTTAGCATGAGATGAAGAAGTTATTATTATGAGGTCCAAGCATGATATGATTAAAGGGTCCAATAAAAATGTATGCTTTATGCTTTTATGTGTTCGTGGTGAATGAATGAATAATGTACTGCGATTCATAGGAAGGTTTACTACACAAAGCTTGAACTTGAGATCAAAGCCATCAGTAAGGAGTGTATCCAAACGTGGTTATGAATATATGATACGTAATTGAGTTTAAACTAGGGCATATTATTTTAGCCCATATTCGAATAACATTTTGTGTCAGGTCATAAAATCTATTTCGGTTCGTTTCATTTCATTATCACTGTTGTTTTGCAAAATGTTGTGGATTGAACTTGAAGTATGAAAGAAATTCTGCACATTTGGTGTACTTAAGATTGCCAAAAACGTCGGAGTGCATCCAGCAAGAGTAAAACGAGTGATAGAAAATTATTGTGAGTCACACACGCTGTAGGATCTTTCTAAAACTGGACGAATATTGAGTTTCAGAAATCCCGAATCGGACCATATATTCAGTGAATTCGTCGATTAAGTTCAGCAGCACAAATCTGGCTCTACATCGGGACGATCTATCGGATTAATAAATGAAATGATTTGAAGACGTATGGGAAGCATAGCAATCCCAAAGCAATTTCCGGTGTGCCATGCAAAAATGAACGCCCGAAAGCGCTACAACCGTATTATCGACAATCCTTCTCAGTATGTTTTACCGGTCGACGAAACGTGCATGAAAGAGGATTCCAAAACACTGCCGGGACCCCACCAAATCCACACCAAATCTGTTGAGAAAGGTGTCTCAATAGTAAATACTACTATTGCGGAAAAAAAAACGTTGAGAAGATTTACACATGTGGCTTACGATCTTTCATTTTCTATAAAAAAGGAACAATTACTACTGAAATTTACTGAAACTAACGCTTGCCGAAGAGGTTGCTTTCTCTTCATCGGAAGCAAGAAATTCGTCTTCTCTTCTGGCTGGATCTAGTGTCTGCCCATTATGTCAAATCACTTCTACAGTGCTTTTCTAATAACAACGTTGATTTCGTTGAAAAATATATCAACCCACCAAACTGTCCCCAACTGCAACGCTACTGGGCAATTGTCAAGCGGAAATTTGACTCAGATTTCAAGAGAACTGATCAGTAGCATCGAGGAAGTGAATTGCACAAAAACCACTGTGAAGAACTTGATTGGAAAGTATAAGGCTAAAGTGCAATCATACCACCGAAATAAGCAATCTGATTAATTTGTTAGTTTATTTGATGAACTGGCATGTTAACATACATTGCTTTGAAAACTTAACAGAAAAGATGAGAAAACTTCTGATGATCTTTGGGGCTCGATTACAGTATGAGAATGTCTAAGATTTTGAAAGAAACCTTTAAACCTAGACTGATTTCTCGCGGATTAGCAGTTAGAAGGGGTAACTTTTTTTAAAAGAAAAGACGTGCATGCTTCATGTCTCTTCTCGCATCTCCAAATTATGCTCTGATTTTTTTTATTCTGATTGTGTTGTACTGTTTTTCAGAATAATAAAAAAGGACCCAAAGGCGCGTACACGTCACAAGGGAGCTTTTAAACTCATAACTCGAGATTTCCTAGAGGGACATTTATTACTTAAAATAGTTTGAATTCATTATCAAGACCTAGTAGAACTTGGTGAGATCATTCCACTGATTTAATATATGTGCATGTCTATTATAATTCACAACAACTTCTATTTTGTTGCTATTTCTAGGTGACTATTGAGAAAATTTACATATTTTATCCGGTTCGCTCATACTTATAGGTGAATTTTAATATTGCCAATATTGCAAACGAAAAATTGGCTTTCTGCTTGAATTTTGCATTCGTATAATAGTAGTAGAAGTAGTTGTTGTTGTTTAGTATTAACATTACCTTTAATGAGAGCCTAGTTCGTCACACCAAGCAGACGACTTGAACCCTTCATATCGAACCCAACAGCACATGGGCCGGGACCAACGGCACTACAGTCCTACCGAAGGAAGACGTGATCAGTGATTTTTCGTCTCAGAAAATTCCAACGGCATCGACTGGAATTGGAACCAGAAAGACAGGGGACAAAGGCAACCACGCTTATCCCTACACCACCGACACCGGAGATATTCGTTAAGTGCACGTTGTAGTTGTAGCACGAATTATTGAATGAAACAAATGAATGCATATTCATTGGAAATGCTGATCATTCAGACGAAAAAACACTGTTTTGTATACATCCATATTAATTAAATAATAATTTTTCCGTATAATTAGATTTAGTTTAATTTGGGCATCAATCGATGTCTCCTTTATTTTCAATAGTTGAAATTTTTACAACGAATAAGGTTTAAAGGAGGTGTGTGGAAAAATGAACAAGTAGGCTATGTGTCCCATAACTCAACCTACTGTGCTATAAGCCATTACGTTTTTTTATTGTAGCTCATGAAATAGTAGAGTTCCAAAAAAAGCTAGTTTGTTTTACGCTTGCTGAGATAATTTTAACAAAATGTTGTAACACCAAATTGGTGAAAAACCTACTTTATTAGGGCGACAATTACGAGGGATAGGAATGCAATTTCAATCCATAGGTTCCATATTGGGGCGATTCATGAATGAAAATTTGACGAATCCTAAAATAATTTACGAACGGTTTTTTTCAATTTTTTTAATGTTTCGCTTCTAGTATATGACCTTCACTTAACAAAAAATTTCACATAGGTATCATATTGAAAAAAAAATGCTTGAAAACAATTTTACATGTTTTGCTCATATTGTATCGATCGGTTTCATAAAACATCTTTGTTTGCTTAGATATTGCTAGCTGCTCGCAATGATATCATTACAGATTTGTCGGTTATCGTGAACATCGAAAAAAGCTTACATCGAGATTATGCTCAAATGAAGATGAGCTTTGTAATCATAAGACTAAGTATTATTGTCAAACCTGCTTCTTTGGACGTCGATTGAAATAAATATATTGAATCTGATGCGCCTGTATTACAAACCTATCAAAGTTTTCTTCTGCGCTGTAAAATATTAAATCACAGTGCGCTTGTTCTTCAATGTTTAATCATGCGAATTCACATGATCGTGTAAATATAAATCTTCTATTTATATTAGCTGGTTTGCTCGTTCAACTGTCAGTTGCGATCCATAGGCAGAAACAACAGGAGACAATTATTTGTAATTGCGACGCAAAAATCTGGCGTAAGTCAACTGCAACCAAGTGAATCAGTTTTGTTGAATTGTCGTTCCCAAACTGTGATGTTTTAAGCAGTTCGGTAATTCGAATTTCACCACATCGTGAATCTACTCAGGTTGAATTTATTCATAAAGTTTTGAAACTTCACCATTTTCATTTTTTTTCAACACAGATTATCCAACATAACTGAAACTAACGAGTTTAGAAGGCTTTGCATTTGGCTTTTTTCATGATGAATACATATTTTGACTACAACTCCAGTCTGAAAGTTTTCTCAACAAAAGGGTATAAAGAAATCAATTATAAGAAAATTTGCCATTTCATATTTTTGGTTCGTTACGATTATTATTGTCCACAGAAAAAAAATATGAATTTTAACAAGCGCGTAAAATTTTCCCTCGAACGAAATTGTTTTCAATCTTTCATGTGCCATACAACAATGTTGAAAATGTTTCATACAAGAGACTAAACTCAGGCGTTATCTGGCTTAAATTTACATGAAATATCCCATTATTTTCTGCCAAATCTAGCATTCCCTTTCTGTGCATTAGACAACGCAGAAAGTTAAATGCCTCTTTCTATCTGTGTCTCTTGAAACCCATGTTTTGCATTTTTGGACTATCAAATCTTCGATAAGGCAACAAATTCTCTCTCATCATGTGTATCTTCTTCTCCATCATGTAAAATACACAGATAAAAAGAAACATTGAATTTCATGCGTTTTCTAATGCACATAAATGGAATGCTAGATTTGGCAGAAATTTATGAGATATTTCATGTAAATTGAGGTCAGATAACGCCTGCATCTAAACTATGGATGAGATTACAAAAAATTTTGTATGTTGTATGGATGATTGCATACAACTTCGCTGTTTACGCCTCCTTTAGGTTGAAATTAAACGAGAGGAAATTTTACGCGATTGTTAGAATTAATTATTTTTTTCTGTGTACGCTTGCATGTAATAATCAACGATGCGGTAATCTGAAGTAGATCAAGTAAAATTCAATAGAGTTACTATAACAAGGATTTTCAACTCTAGTAAATTTAAGAACTCATGTGTTTTGATTATTGATAGAATTGATAGGTATTGATAGACTTGCTTTCGGATGAATCGAATATCATTCACTACTAAAATACGATGCATCTAAATAATCTCAGTAGAAAATTACCTTCTGTGTCATATATCATCATTTTATTATTTTCAATAAACAAATACCATCACAAAACATGTCTCTGAAGCATGTTTTACAGTTTGAAATAAACATTTTATTTTCTGCGTGCTCTAATGTACAAAAGGGATTGCTAGGTTTTGCATAAATTAATTGGATCTTTCGTGTAAATTTAATTCAGATATTTCTGGAATCAGGTCTGTTGCATTAAAGTTGCATGTAAACATTAACATTGCCTATGCTTGGTTTGACTTGAAATTAGGCAAGCGGATATTTTACGCATTTGTTGAAATTCATTTTTTTTTTCTGGATTAGATTGGATTTAAACTTAAATAAATCCTTTTGTGTTGTTAGTCTTACAATACCTTTTTAATGCAGATTTAGAAGTAATTATGCTTTTTTGTAATATGTTTTGGTATAAGATCTACTACTTCGAACTGTGTTACTAATGTTTTCTCGTAAATAATATTAAAAAAATACTGTCACAAATCTAAGTCCATGGGACGTTGAAAAATAGCCACTTGACTGAATACTTGGATTTTTTGCCTTGAATTAACATGATCGTTGTTCTTGGTATTATAACAAAATCAGTCCTACACAACTAAAAACAGCGTAACAAACTAAACAAAGCTATGAGGCATTTCATTCCTTTTCAAAAATATTGTATGCACAAGCCGGGCTTTTCTAGCATTATTTATCGCAAGTTTCTGCTTCATGTGTAATGAAATTAACTTTTGCAGGCATTTATATTAACATTCGAATGAAAATTCGAAAAAGATTAATTTTTGACGCAGACGAAAAAAATATGAATGAAAAAATAAATAAACATTGAATCTTCTGAATTATCTAATGCGCATAAAAGTATGCTGAAGTTAGCATGAATTCATTGAGATTTCATGTTAACTTAAGCCAAATAAAGCTGAGATCAAGTCAATATTGAACGAGGAAAAATTTTACATTTCCTCTAAGTGGGGAAAATTTCGAATACCACTCTCGGTCTTCCAACTCAAGATTGGGTTCGTTCGAGAACAATGTTTGTTTTGATCTATTCTTGCAGCATTTTGAAATAAAAATACTTGACGCTACTTGATAGTACCAACTAATGGGTAAAGCTTTTACTAAACAAAAACTCAAATTAATTGGCTATTTTTTTAGTAGATAAATTTTAGAGAAGCCTATTATAAAGAAACCTTTGGCAGATTTACTGGGGCTCCGGAACATTCGGGATTATCTTCTGGGGGAAAGGATACATTTTACTATGGCAGTTGTGATAAGCTCTCTGTGGGAAACCGATGATAGAATCAATTCGTATTAATTCGTATTTCTCGGAGGAGAAGCTCGCAAAATCTTTGATTTTCCAGGAATTGTTATTTTATGTTATATTATTTATTTGCATATTCTGTAGCTTTCAGACAATCCTATGCACTTTCCGGCAGCTACATGAATTGGTCAGAACATATATAAGCTTCTAAAAACTGAACGAGTTCTTTAAACAATATTTTCTGATCTTCAGAATATCTATGAAGATTGGGTGGAAATATAATGGACTTAACAGAAGTTGATTAAGCTTCTCAGAAGTTGAATAAACGTATTGGAAGTTTCAAGATAGTCATGAATTTTTCTTGCTCTCTTGTTTTGAAGAGAAGTGGTGGAACTTCAGAGAAGTTCGAAAAATTCTCAACGTTCCTGGAAACACGGTTGAATTTCCAAAAAGTTTGCTGACCGTCCATGGAATAGATATAACTTTTTGTAAATTACTGGAACTTTGAGAAGCAGGAACATCTCTTATGATAAAAATCAGAATTTCACAAATATTTTAATAATTTACGAGAAATTGTAAAAAAATCTGGGAGGCTGGTCGATGTGCAAAACTATAAGTTGGTGCGATGTGCAAAATAATAAGTTGGTGGAATTTCTGTTATGTAAGTAGCATTTCCGAGATGCTGATTAACCCATTACAGAACTTTTTATAGTCTAAAATTGCGATACGGCGGAAATTCCGCGAAATTGATTTAACATTAAAAGAGTAGTTGATCTTTTGATTCCTGATTCTTGAAGTTTTCTGAAATTCTGGGGAGCTTCTTGAATATCTGGATACATAGCTGAACTTCTGGTAAGAACTCTTAACTCTTGGGGAGTTCCTGAAATCAAGTGAAGCACCCTGAATTTCTGAACATTTCCTGAATTTCTGGGAAATACCCTGAAAATCAGGGAAGTGGCCGGAATTTCGGGAAGAAACCCTGAATTTCTTGTATGTTCTCTGATTTTCTGGGATGTTCCTGATGTTTATCAGGAAGGATCGGAAAACTACTCGGCAGTTTCCGAGTTTCTAGGAAGTTCACTGAATTGAAGCGATTTTTTTAGAACTATTGGAAAGCATTTTCGTTCATCAGTTTCCTAACCTCTTCCAGTGTTGGAGGGCGCAAATACTGCGGGCTGTAAGATAGTTTTGCGAAAATGCGTCAGGGTCAGCAGGCTGGTTGACTCCGAAATCCTCACATTTTTGTCGAGAGAACTGAAGCTGTGCATTTTTCGCAACTTGACTTTTCCAGTTTGCATCTCAACTTAGCTGGAAAAAGTTATCAGATGAACCTAGTTGTCGCACAATTTCCAGGAACATCTCCTTTGGCATGCGGAAACAATGCAGAAAATGCGTCTGGTCTTAGGTAAGCGTGTCGCTAAAGCAGTCCTGGGACAACTTCTGATAACCGGATCACGGTCGATATTTGGGCGTCTTTCAGGGCGAGACACTCTCCGTTTTGACTCTTGTTTTTCCGCTGTTAAAGTAGAAATCAGCTTTTATCTAATATCGTTTAAATGAAATACATACATTCAAGCCTAACGAAAGTGCAAATATTTCGCGTCGTCTACTAACGTCTGGACGAGAATAAGAAGAGGAAGCTTTACAACAAGAAAACTCACTGCACTTTTCTCCGACTGCAGGCAATAAAAACACAGAGAACAGACATCCAGGCTCGAGCATTCATTTTCCACTGTACTGTGAAAAAGTTTAAAAGCAAACCGTTGGAAAACAACGCCCCTAGTCTAGGTTTCGACCAAACTAAAATTGACAGACTATCAAATCTCGCAGTAAATTCTTTTACTGTTAGGTTTGCCTTATCAGCATTAGAAATTGCATGAAAATGATTATTTCTACACTGAAAATTTCTTTTCGTAAAGTAGCTTCCACGCGATTCGTAAACATGGATTTTGTACATAGAAAAAATGTCTCGTATATTGTATGGAACATTCGTATTGCTTTGTATCTTGTGAAATGCTATCATTACAAATTTTTGTAAAATTCATGAAATAAACTTCGTGACGACCAGCCAATCGCTGGTTCTCTTTTATACCGTACTCATGCATGATGGTGCTTCTGCTGGTATGGGCGGGAATAATTTATCAAACCCAAAATAAAAACTAAAGCGCTGTCGAGAGCTATAACTTCAAACTCCTTAATCTAACCTGTGCTCACTAGTCAGCGTGGCCTAGTGAGATCAACCACGGAATCAGAATCAGCACTTCCAAATATTCAGGTTCGAACCCCATGTCAGAAACATTAAAAAAACGCTGGACAACTCAACATGGTTGCGCTTTTTTTGTAAATTACATTTTGAGTCGATAAAGTAGATCTGTCAGTCCTTCATGCAACCACCAGAGAGACGTTTCTTTTTAGTTTGTGAAAAAAAATTGTAGCTCTTTGTATTATTTGCGTACAATGTACGAATGTTCTTTCTGTGTCAACAAAAGCTTCGTGCTTTTGACAGTTGCGCATGTTCCATTAATTACGAATGTATCTTCATAAAAAGAACAAATCAGATTCGTTGCAGAATATAACGAATGGATTTGTGAGTATTTCCTTCGATTTTGTAATATAAACTAAAATTAACTTTCAGTGTACCTATATTTGCTTCTTTTCAGATTACCTTATTATTTGAAATGCGTTCAAAATTCGTTCAAGTATCGATACACTCAGGAATATTTCTAAAATTATGCATGGTGGACAAACTTATACCGACTTATGAAATCATCTGCGATGGATAGAAGTATGATTTAGTGAAGTATATGTCGCTTACACCGAAGCCCAAGACAGTATGAGTCTTGATAATCATAACATTTAGTCTTCTATCGATTTTCACAGCTATATGAATTTGAATTTAATGTTAACGCATATATTTCAGGTTACATCTAAATTAACTCACAACTCAACCATTTTTAATTCAAGTCCTAA
This sequence comes from Aedes japonicus, assembly GCA_034211315.2. Taxonomy (NCBI): domain Eukaryota; kingdom Metazoa; phylum Arthropoda; class Insecta; order Diptera; family Culicidae; genus Aedes; species Aedes japonicus. Next base: position 3,040 of record JASCZW010010226.1, on the reverse strand, counting down.
AACATGTTCGGTTGTACGAGTTACCTCCCTTAGCTCAGTCGGTAAAGGCGCGGCTACAAAGTAACACCATGCTGCATGTGGCTGGGTTTTATTCCCGGTCGGTCGGTCTAGGAATTGTTCGTTAAGAAAAAAATTCTCGAGTCCCTGGGAATAGCGTATGATTGTACTTGCCACCCAATCATACTAATGCAAAAATGGTATCTGGCATCGAAGGCTTTCTATTGATAACTGTGGGAATGAATTTAGAACACTAAGTTGAGAGCAAGCAATAAGCTAATTGCGATAGCAATAAGCTTGAAGCGCTAAGAAAGAGAAGAAACATACATTATTTTCAAAAAAAAAAAAACACATTATTTTCAAGAGTGTGTTCAAGAGTTCGGCCACCAATTTCTAATCCATCAGAATACATCACTGAATACATGTATATGTATGATCACTTGGTAATATTGCTTTATTTCAACAACTTTTCAACAAATAAGCCATCCCGTTTGGGTAACGCACACTACGAAAGAGTCATGTAAATTTTGGTGCCCAGAGACCTACAGATGAGAGCGTCCTTTTGGGGCATAAGAGTCCTTTAGGGCATATATGTAAGTCAGCGGAAAAAGATAAGGAAATCAATTCAATCAAATTTACTTTCCGGTGAGTTGCGTCTGTTTCTGTTTTGGGACCAGTGCTGTAAATATTAACTTCGAACCAATGCGTTAAATTTGCCTGCCCGTTCGAGAAGGTGATTTGAACAATAGCATGAATTAAAACATTGTAGTGCTAGATCATTTCATAAATTTGTTTCACAATGTATTCTAACTTCTATATTTACTTCTGACTTCTACATTCTTATTCTATATTCTAACTGTAAAATCTAAGACGTGAGAGCACAATATCTGAATATTCAAATGCTATTTATCATTGAATATCATTTGAACATATTAATTGAATATAACACTTTTATCACCAGTTAGGACAATGAACTGTTGCTAAAAGTTTTAAATTGGTTAAGAACTACTATTCTATCACACACCATATTCTTAATTTCAGCTGTTAAACCAAGTTATTGATCATTATTTTCAATTGCATGAAATTACTTTTGGGACACTTAATTTTACATGGAATCTTTGTCACGTTCCTTGACATATGTCAATTTTAAATTATGTGTTGTGTAAAATTTAAAATTTCTAAGTTTGTTGCATTCGATTTTTCTCTCAAAAGATCACACGTACTCGAATAGGCAGCTGATTCAAAAGGCAGATTGAATGAAACTATAGCCGAAAAAACTGGGGCTGCTGATAGAAGTTACAGTCATTTCTGAAGTATGGCGCTCTATAAAAACATATTCGGGCAGTCACGGATACTTCTGTCGATTGACAAAAAAAAAAAGAAACAGAAGAGGAAATATTATATTAACAAACGAAGTGTCATATGTGTGCACAATGCTGCGAAAAAAAATTAAAAAATTATGGACTCTGCTTAGCTTTCCGAAAATAGGTAAAAACTCCTATTCGTTAAAGTTATGCTGCCTCATATTTGTTCTTATGTGGATTAAAGCCACCAAAATGAAATTGCAACGACTTGTTAAATCATGTTGAATCAGGTTGACAAAGCACTCTGATTTTGCAAGGCACTCTGATTTTGCAAGGCACTCTGATTTTGCTTCGAACTTGATCAGCCATGAGTTGAAATTTTAATCATAAAACACTTCTGTATCGACGCTGATATCAACCGTCGCAATGTGCAAGTAGCGTCGTTTTCGAACTGAACCTAATTCAGGTGGAGTCAAACAACACCGTAATCTCCATACAATCGATTCCTTCGGCCGTTATCATCTTCCTCGACTCTCAACTCACGGAAGCGCATCAGCCCTTCATGCATCCATCATCAGAATCGCTTCCGCTCACCAAGTTTCACCTGCAGCAAAGCAACAGAAAAAAAACACTTCCCAACACTCGCCCAACGCGCCCCATAAATCGCTCGGTTTCCCGCGGTTCACACTCACCGTGCGTTCCGTAGCCGGTCGGATAGTACCGCCGGTGGGCTGCGGCCGCCGCTGCACCATCTCTCGAACCGATAGAATGCATTCATGTCGGACGTGTCGACCGCGCCGGCACCGGACCGCTGACCGAGCGAGGCCGCCGCCGCTGCTGCTGCGGCTGCCGACGGGCCGAGTGAACTCTCGGCCGCTAGCCGCTGGTTGTCGTACCAACCGCGGGCTTCCACTGCCGATGCATCCATCATCTTGCAATCAATTTGCACGATTCACACCTGGCACTGGACAAACACACTGCAAGAAGAGGGTACGATTCGCGTGCACTGTTATTCAAGTTTTCACTCTAGTTATTTGGAATAATGCACTAATATCAATTCTTGCGCTTCGTGTAGTACGTATTAAACGCTTCACACTGGGTTTTGGTTTTCAGATAACGCTTGGTGTCACTCGATAGATGATGCACTCTCTATTCAAATAGACTTCAACTCACTGGCCAATCTTTTGTCTGGCTGATGTACCTTCCGAACAAGTACCGCAGTACGCACTTTGCATCAGCGCCATTACTCAACGTTCTACACCCCCAAACCGGGTTCGGACTTGGCATTCAATGGGTCTTATTCAATCCAGTTTGATCCCATAGACTTCAGCTGCCAACGCTGGTGCTACTATTTCGCTATTCACAATTTTAATGGATTAACACTTTGCATGATTAAAGTGGCGAAACCGTAATCACGATTCTCGCCGACTCACTTCACCGTTGGTGTCACACTCCCTCGCAACCCAAAAACGGGAAAAAAGTATCCTTTACCAGGAGCAGGCCTCACATACACTGCTCTTCGATGCAATCTACCACACGACGACGGCTGCTGGATTGGGGTTCGTGCACATACGGGCAGGCAACGAACCTCTCGACTGAGGGGGGTAGGACTTCTAGGCTTGGGCAAGCAGCACAAGAAAAGCCGTAGGAGATTTATCTTCATAACACTTTGTTTTGTTTTCGCGGACACCCCGAGAGGACACACCGAGAGGAAGATCCGAATCGGAATCGAATCACGC
>JASCZW010010225.1:4812-42617 GCA_034211315.2 Aedes japonicus | reverse complement strand
ATAGGTACACTCTTTTCACGTAGCAAGGTGTCCAAAATCTAAATTTTCACAGTTTCTTCAATAGACGACATTTTGAAAACAAAGAATTCAAACCATGCAAATGAATAAACAAACGGGAGATGACAGTCAAACACACAGCATGCTATGATGAATCACATATACAACGCAAATGTACATGGATAGCTCATTTTAGATACATTCCTTAAAATTTGAACATACAACTTTTGAACAGTGCATCGATTGCACATATGCAATTCTTGACATTTTTTTTCATAAGGGGAACATACAGTTAAAACGAGAAAAAAAGTCATGTTTGAAAAAAAATTCAAGGGAAGTTTTAACTCAAATCAATCGAACCTTTTTACAATTATAAGTGTATCCATGTAGTGCACACAAATATTTTTATCAAATTTTTTCAACAAAATGGCGGCCGTTAGAGTACGTTGAAAAAGTCGTTGCATTTTGCTTGTAGTGGCTCTCCTGGTCGCAGTTTCAATCTGAAACCTGCTAACCCGAAAAATAACATTAATTCCATTTACAGCTAGTAGATGAATTGAAAAAAAATCAGTGGGGTTGTGTACAAGACACGACCGGTTGACGTAAACTACGTTAAACCAAGTGATGCATTATAATGTCAGGGAAATTCTGTGTGGCTATTATTAGCGTTAAAAGGGTTTCAATTATTCGTGCCGATCGCTTACCCTTACCGATAGAAGCAGTTTAAGTCACAATATGACGGGTGCGGCTCTTATGGGACATTAGACCAGCGTTTTGAAGCCAGTATGTAAGAAAATTCTATTGTACGCTCTTGAGATATTATTTGGTGGCCCTGAAAAGGGCCGGTTTGGTTTATGATGTCAGAATGTGGGAAAATTCTCTTGTACACTCTTTATAACTCTTTGGTGGCCCTGAAAAGGGCCTTTTGGTTTAAATGATGACACGGCAAACGTTGCAACCGTGTTTTACGATGGACTATCTTTAAGGCCTAGAAGATAGTTGAGGATCTGTTAGGGAATATAAAATTATTAAATTAATGATAGTTTTGCTCATTCTTATAATCATAATCGCTTGACATTACTAAATGTTTATTCGTCGAAAATCAAAATCGTTGGACGGTGGTTCAAGAAAAATGCATAATATTGCTGGCATTGCAAACGGAGTTCACGAACGAAGGTTAAAGCGCCAGAATATTCATCGCTACTAGTTGTTTGATCACAGTTCAAAGCCAAGTCTAGATAAAGGTACTTCGTCATGAAATCAATGAAGGGAAGTTTCCCTAACTTTGGAACAATGATGTTAAAATTGCCAGTCACAGTAACTGGCATACCTTTTCTGATGTATTTCACCAGGTTGCGTGCAATAAAATATTTTATCTGTTTGATTGTGAGACCTGGCAAAAACATATAAAAAGTGTTGAACAATATATCAAACAAAGAAATATAATTCTAAATCATACCTGGTGAAATGAAAATCGAAAAGAGCAACGTGACTGTGTCTCGTATAACTAGCTCTGAAGCACAGATATCGCCATATTGATCGGCTACTCCCAGTTGCTCGTCGTAAGATGCGCAAAGTTTCTCGATGATGTGCGGTTTATTTCATCGCTCCGGGCATTTATTTATATTATCGCTCCGGGCATTCGGTATACTATACGGAATATAAAGCTACTTTATAACATCTAAATGACTTTCTCATGTGATCAATCGACTATTCCATTTCAAAACATTAAAATTCCCACTATATTCATTTAGTTATATAGGTGTTGGTATGAATAAGCTCTTCGAAAAATACACAACCGCTCATCTTACTTCATTCACTCTTTTCCATTAAAAACTTTTATATTCTACATTTTACTATGTGATGAATACATTAGGCCATAGTTGGGAATATAAGGTTAAATGCGTACCTAAAACATGGTCTATGGCTTTCTTATGAAATTATTATTCATGTTTCTATGTGAATATCAGATAAATTAGTGAATCCATTATGGCAAAACGTTAGGAAATCGAAATATATATAAACATATTAGATCTCGCAGAAGAAAGAGAGTGAGATTTATAAAATATCATTATTCTTTGCAATGGGTATGCGAGAAAGGTTGGTTAATGTATAATACATTCTTATAAATATAAAATAAACACCTGAGAAAATAATCACGCATCAAAATATGTTCAGCGCATTATTTGTATCGATATAATTTGTAGGTTCGTATGATGTAAAAGCACGCTGCGCATGTCATCACCAGAATACAATTAATACTATGTTGAAATTTATTAAAACAGGGAGCGATAACATAGAGAGATATTCAATTGCTATGATGACATGCACTTTGCCAAATTGATTTAAATTTGATAAATATCAATTTCCTACCTCGAGTTCAAGGACCTTCTCCAGCGTCCCAACTAGTTGTTGGCAACGCATTACATCTTGCTGCTTTCAATTTCGCTCGATAACTATGAGCTCGCTCGGCATCGGTGCATGGTCGTTTCGGAGGAATTCCCGTATGTTCGCTCTTTATGCGCTTCCTGAATCTGCGCAAGCGTTCTGGATCAAATCGGTTAGGCATTCTCACTTTCACTATGTTTCTCAAAAAGTTTTTCTTCCTAGAGGTAGGTCTCTATCCAACGCGAATCGTTAACACAATAGAACAACTGTTTATAATACACTACTAATTGGAATTTACAGAGAATGTTGGTTCGGAATATCATGTTCGGCATCGGAAATGGTGTCCGTGATAGGGAATTTGTGTGGTTTAAGGTATGCGACGAAGGGAAAACAAGTTTTGCTAATACCACTGGCTGCCAATCGACAATTTGAAACGAAAATCCCAATCAAACTCTCAAGCTGAGAATATTAAATTGAAAGTAGCAAAGATGGATTTGTATCTGGTAGGATTATTTGGTGAAAATAAATCAAAGCACCGGCAGGCTTTGATTTATTTTCACTGATTTTATGGATCCGCTGCATAGCACACTGTTGCCTAGTAGCGACTTGGCAAAATCCAATATGACTGCCAATCGACCGAAATGTAAGATAAACTCTCATGTAAATAACTCTCTAAAATTAGAAATTGAATTGATTCATTGATTCATCGCGGGTTGCGCCAACCAGCTAGGAAAGTTATGTCACTTCTCCTTCAATTCTTGCACCAAAAAACAACCACTGATTTTTTTGCATAAAAAGTTAGTAGATTTCCCGTAGAATACGCTCCCGAAACCCTTTTTTCAAAATTCGAACTCCAAGTGTTTCGTTTCATCTGCTTCCAAAGAAGACCGAGAAGGCCTCAAGGCAATCGTGAACCATGCTCTGGAAGATGTTCCGTCCTTTTCAGGACGACCAATTCAATTTTCCCAAGTAAAATGTTGATTAGATTTTATCTCTCCTTCCGTTGCATATCTCTCGTCAGTTGGCAGCCAGCAGTGGCTGAAAATAGTTTCAGTTGTACTGCTGTTTACTAGTTTACTTTGTACTCCTATAACCCCCTTGCACTGAGCAGTTCAGCTTGCCGTGCCTCAAAGGGTTAGTAGGGATTTTTGTTCAAGACCCGAAGCTAAGAGTCAGTTCTTTTGTGGTTTTAGAACATTTAATTTTTCCACTTTATTTATCATCTCACTTTTAATAAAAGTTACCGTAGTAACATGTGGGCTTCAAATAGTTCATATTATAAGTTATAATCACTGTAGTAACTTTGAGATGGGTAGCTCATCAAAATGTTAGATATACATGCTATGCGGTGTATAATTTCAGATCATCCATGGAACTCCCAAATATGGCAAAACAATTTTACATTATTTTTTCTCGTGCCTATGATATATTTTCTAAACTTTCAGTTTCAAAATCGATACACAAGTCCTTCTAAAATTGCAACAGGACAACAATCTACAGACACGTTATTTCAAATAGAATTGTTTTTATCATTTTATATTATATTTATAAACCTCACCCACGGTATGTATTTGAATGGATACGAAGGATTTTTCATTTTTTTAGAATGGATTGTATACGATGAATTCCACTCAAAAAATCCTTTTTTTTTTTCATAAAACAATATGGTAATTCGAAAACTAACATTGTTTGTAGTCGTTCAACTCCTATTTCACAGATTTGATTGGAAAACTCAAATTATTGTTATTGTTAGCTTAAATTTTCTTTGCTATCTTGAGAGGCTGCCACGTTATCAATTTTCTTTTATTAAATCAACAAATGTTTTGGTCCAACAATCAACAACAGAATGTGGAATAGCATTAAGTTTAACACTTTGGACATATCTGTAAATCTGTTCAGTTAATCAACCGTCACATTATACTCAACGGAGGGCAGTAGTGTTTGCGTGCAGAGGTTACTGTATGTAATGATCAATGTGAAATATCTGTTTACCTGTGGTAGAACTAAATATCTAAATAAATATATTTGGACTTCATCTCAAAAGATATTATTTATGAATATAGAAATGATGACCTAGGCTTTTCAAGCTATAGCAGGACTGTACAGGGAGCAATATACAACATTTCTGTCGTTTCAAAACCAACCAAGGGAAGAACATATGTAATAGATACGCATGAAGTAGTACTTTTTTATATAACTATGTAAATAATGATATAAACAACTAATGCTTATACTGCAAAATGGGAGGGACCATCAGGGCACCTGATTTAAGCCCTCTGAATGGGAAGAGAAGGAATTCTAACTCCGCATTGCTAACATTTTGTGAATATAGCGCGGGCTCTTCACCCCGCCCATTGGGGTGTCCTAATGTTAGATAGCTTGCTCTTTTGGTCAATTGTTTAATCTTGGTGTTGGAAGGAGATTTTTATATCGCTTTGGAAACGTATAAGAATATTGCCTATCGATCCACCCAACCGGTTTTGGCCCTTCATACAATGGCATGTTGAGGACAATCAGTTCTTATTTTAGCTTGATCAAGGCCAACAGAGAGGACAGCCCATTGCTGTCGGACTTAGTTTCCGTGCTACAATGGGTGTTAGTACACATTATACATACTTCGCATACCTATAACCATTGCAATTATACACGGCTTAAAAAAATAAACGGTTCCTATATTATTCCAAAGCGCAGATATCATCTAGCAAGCTTACGGTAATGGTAGCCCTCAATAGATTTTCGAAATTTGTGCACCATTCAGATAAAATTTTTGCATATTAATATTAATTACTGACTTTAAATTATCAAATAGATACTCAAAAATCTTATAGGATAATAATCTTCGGCTAGTCGATTTAAAAACACAACCGTCGCTCTTTCACCATATCATCATTCAGAACAAATAACTACTAAATTATTTCTTTAGAATGAATAGAAAATTGTTCTAACATACTTACTTACCAATGCCGATTAGAACATTGCTGCCTTTTAAGGCGAATCGCTGCTCCATGTATTTTTTCCTATCTTTTATCTCACTCTCGCAAACTTATCTTGGTATTTCAAATTGATAAATCTCGATTTTTAGTGTATGCACATTGAATTGAACTGCATCAAATTGCTCACAACAAGTAAGTATACAAAGTGATGTGATTAAAAATTCAATATCTAGTACAAATTCTGAGTTATATCAATTCTAAATTTTGTGGTAATGGCTGCCGTCGTGAATGCTGCAGCATAAGCCCTTAAGGTTTCGCTACGAATCTCGATGAAAGGCTGCTTATTCTAACACATTAAACATATGAATGCGTCAAATGGTTTAACTTAGTCTACGTCAACCAAGGGGTGGATCGCTCAGCACATTTTTCTCCTGTGCTATTTTTTTTTTTTTTTTTTGAGTGTCTACAAGCGTTGCAATGTTCTGGGAGTTCCCGTACTGTGCCGAAGTAGTGTTCCACAATATGTTTAATATGTCAATAATGTGGCACACATACATGTGGTATGGATTGAAAATCGAAGTACCGGTGTTAGGAAACATATTCGTCTAGTGTGTAATATAGACACTGTATAGAGATCAGACAACAATTGTCTTATGCAGCCAAACGATCTGTCAAAAAAAGCAGCCAAACGGACTATCAACTTTTGATTCCCTTTAAAGGAGCAAGTATTGTGATCAAGTGTTGTTTTGACAAAAGCCAATTATGAACAAATAAGGGATTTTCTACGTCCATTTTCAGTAAGTCAAGCCATTTCTGCCTTATATTATCTTTCTTTGGAAACCGGAAGAAACCCACAGAATTCACTTCACATTGCGAATTATTGCCACAATTTCGCTCCCAACAATTCATTTTTTACACGGCACTTTTCACTATGCTTTTTAATGAATACCTTCAAACGGAATCAAAACAAACTACCAAAATCGAAATCGTTTCTTTTTTAACCTATTGCGCTGTTTTCTTCAAGTTTGTACAAAAACAAGTGATGCCAGATCAATTGCTCAAATTTATGACATTTTTCAGGGTTGGCAGATTGTATGATTTTGCGTTGTCCGGTCTATATACAGTGTCTATAGTGTGTAAGACATCGTGGCTGGCACGCTGTTCTAAGTGACTTACCCTTGACATCAACCGATCGTGTGTTATACACATCATCATTGATTGTTCCGATAGAATCTCCCAGGCCCATATGTGTGGCGTTGAATATCGTCTGGTTATCGTCAATAGATGGCAATCGATAACCTACCGATGATTGGCACTAGATTACACAGTTGAGACCGGCGTTAAATAAAAGGAACGAAGACATGAATGGAAACGAATTGACTTGAAATCTTTTGCGCAATCGTGGTAGGCCGAGCTTCACAACTGACGTAAAATTGGTTGGAGTGTGTTGTTTCTAGTTTGCTTGTTTGAGAATTTTCGATATGCCAAATTGAGTGGCTTTCGATTCAAAGTGATCAGCGTGTGCATAATAATACTGAAAATATAGAGCTTTGGAGAAGAAATCTGTTTCGACGACGAATGAGCTGATGTAATGATCCGTTGGCAGTTTAGTTTTTAATATTTGGTCCTGTTCAAATCCAGTAAATAAAAGGCCCAGCACTCGGTCGAAAAAATGGACAAGAGATGGCTGACCTGATACCGGGATATATCTCCCTATGATCACTCCCAGATCGTGCTTAAGCGAGGCTATACTGACTACATTAATGCCAATCTGGTTAAAGTAGGTGGAAATTATAGTATGGTGCCCTGTTTAACTAGTTAAACAGTTAACTAGTTAAAAAGGATACAATTGTTATGAAGTGCAACCTTAGTGCCATGCACGCCCGCAAACTCGTATTTGTGCGGGGGAGGGGAGTGGAGCGTATGACTTTTTAGTTGGTTCGTTCTTCTTGCAGTATAACCATAAGCCATAAAAGGCTAGGACAAGAGCTGGTGCTCATGCCCCAACCGACAGACAAGCTCTCACACAAGAAAACGTACAACACCCTTGGATTTGGAATCAGGATACAAGTAGAAAATGCCTGTGTTTCAGACCATAAAAGCGGACAAAAAATGAGTGCATTAACTTTCTTAGCGTCGTCACTCCCGACGACTCATTCATCTTAAAACTTATCTCATATCAAAGCAAATCTACATATGCTTTCTCTCCAAGGAAAATCTTCCTCACAATCCCATCCAATCTCCAGATGTCTATGACAACTAATCAACACTTCTCTTTCATCCCTATGGATCTTAAGGGCCTGGCCAGGTGTTGAGCATAAAGAACAATGGATGAAGAGCCTTCAACACCCAAGGCAGCTCTTCTGGTGCATTCATCGTCTCTACAACAGCCAATCCAGGAGAATGTCGAAAAGTACCTACTATGCTATGCTAGGTATATAAAACTAACTCGTTTACGTTGTAAAGAATAATTCTTATAATTTCAACCATCTTCTAAAAACGCTATCATTACGACAAAAAATATAAATTGCCACCATGGCTTTCTCAAAATACTGTTGCTCTGCTGCGTATCAACATAAGAAAATGGAAATAGCCCGTCTGTACGAATAGCAATTTCTCCCGATTTGTCACCGTTTAATAAAAATTCTTGCATTCGTCTAAGGACGACAGAAAGTTTCGTGCATCAATATACCTATATATTCAAATATGATTGAGAACAAGCAAGATTGTGTCTTCAAAACGGATTCAACTATACGTTCCGACAATCTGACACCGTATCGTTATGTATGGATTTTAAATGTGAACATATGAATAGTAACTTGCATCAGTCATACAAACGAAGACGTTTATCGGTTCTCTATTGGTTGACTTTCCTGCGTCGGAGTATCAAATCAAAAGCACGATGCCTGCTTTACATATTTCACAAATTCTACTTGTTCTACTTGGTGCTATATCTATACATGCTCTTGACGAAAGAAAACAAAATTTTACCCAACTGATAAACAGGAGCAGAGCTTCGCAAAAGTAAAAGCAAACTCTGATTTGGATTCAAATCACGTTGCCGCATGGTACAACGTTGCAATCGCAATCCAAGATTTCAAATTGAACGATGGTAGCTTGGCTCAACGAGAAAATTCAGTCGCCTATGAAATATTCTTATTTGACGGAAATAAATGTATTCGTGGGTGTCCTGAAGGCTTTCTTATTTTGAAAATTATATCAAGTTCATAAAAGAACCTAAAATTTACGAGTCTTTAACTATAAACATTCAGTTCAAAGCACATTCATTCATTAAAATCATCTGCTGAGCTCTTAAAACTGCCTTAATTTTACTACCTTCCACTTGGCTTATCATCAATCTATCCCGAATATTCAATTTCCTCTAAACCATTACCGCTTTCTTTCAACAGCCATCTGCAGACTGGAAAAATGGCGGAAAATGTGTTCTTTCCCCAACATTTACGCTCTCGTTCCACCCTCTGCAGTCAATTGATAATTATCGCACTTCTGCATAGAATACACTCCAGTGGAGCACCTTACACCATGTCGCCAACGGCCTGAGTGCGGCTAAGCTTTTAAGCTTTTTACGACTTTCTAGCACTCACGCTTAGAAATATCGGTACTATTTTCCACTATAACAAACTCAACGCTGAACCAAGCCAGGGTCGCCGTTTATGTTAGCTGCTCGGCTATCTTGCACGGAAACACATAAATTTCAAAGCACCGTAAGTCGCTCCAGGTTGGACTGCGACGACGAAGCATTGTAGGATGTTGGTAGGTAAGCGAACGTGCTGCTGCTACTTCCGTCGTCCATCCGACCTGCTGTAGACAGCTGATTTAGAATAATGAAGTGAGAAAAGCGGGTGAATTTTCGCTATCTTTGCTCGTTCGTTGGAGAAAAGAAAAATGTCTTAAATTCTGCATCATTAACTTTTCATGCTTTGTCTTGTTTTTGTAGAGCTAGGCTGCTTACCTGGCGCATCGCCATATCGTCATCTTGTAGCCATTGCCGTACGTAAGTGTGGTGTGTTGCAAACAAACAATGCAACATGACGATGTGCCTTTGTGTTCTTTGCCTTTGTGATCTCTTACAATTTCTTATGCAGTATGGTGGGAGTAGAACTAGTTGGCTATACCTTTTGTCGCGTTTTTGTCACTTGCCGTTAATAACACACATTCGAAGGTGTTTTACCGGTTTGCTTTGAATTTTCAGTAAATAATGTCGTGTTGAAGGCGTAAAACGTTTAAAATGGATTTTAAATGTATCTTTCGATGGAATTGTATTCCTTGATGAGTATGTAGGTTGTCGCATTAGGTTACATGCACTCGACTCATACCACCAGTCTTGAAGTGCTGGCTGGCATGTTGCCACTTTCGGATCGGTTTCCAGAATTATCTCCCCGACTCCACACCAGATGCGAAGTAATGAACCCCCAGGTGATCGAAAACTTTGAGAAGCTTCTTGAGTTGAATCATCGTCCTATGATTGCTCCGGTAATATTTGCTGCAAAACTTAGCCAAGTTTATTCCACTAAATTGTGCTTCACTGACGGATTATTGCTAGAGGAGTTCATTGCGCCGCACGAAAAATTCAAGCACCTTGTTCTGTATATGTTGCTGAATTAGCGACAATACCTTTTACGCTCGAAATGATTGCCTCACTAACTACACTACAACAAGATTAAACAATGAATCCTAGAGAGTTTGAGCTGTTTGAATTTAACAATTGGTCAAAAGAGCAAGCTATCTAACATGAGGATGCCCCAATGGGCCGCCCTCTATTCACAAACTGCTACCAATGGGGAGGTGGCATTCCCACTCTCCCCATCCAGGGTGCTTCAATCGGGTGCCCTGATGGTCCTTCCTATTTTCATGAATTATTTACATAATAGTGTATATATTTATGTAAATTAAAAATACTACAAGCATTATATGTATTATATATGATCTTCATTCGGCTGATCCTGGAATGCACGAAATGTTGTAAAGTGTTAAAATGTAGAGTTTTGGGGTTCGCACTTAAAAGCGTTTTCGTTCGGTTCCAGCGGTAGCAGTATTTCAGCAGTATTTCATCACTTTTTCAGGTATCCTGAAAAAGTTTGTTGAATCTATTGAAATTTTACAAAACTAACATTCATACATTTTAATTTACTGTTGCCATGGCCCGTATTTGATACTCGATGCTGATTTTACTACAGCAATCCGCTTTTATTTTTGATGACCTAATAGTTGTTGCTACCGAATTAGGAAAGGGAAGATTTAATTGGTAGGGAGTTAAAGACATATGGGCAAAAAAAAACAATAGGTGATGCTTAACGCATCTATGAAGTAAAATCAATAAAACACTATTACCAAATATAATTATATTGTGAGTTATGATGCAGTAATGGCAAAGATTGAAGTGTAAAATCGAACACTAGCCCAATGGCACACAGCGCTGCATGAATCAGATCAGCTAAGGTTTTGTACAAAGTCCATTTGCAAATCGAATTTTACTGTTTCGAATTTTACTATGGAATCAAACATTGAGCAAAGAATTAGTTTGAAATTTTGTTATTCCAACGGCATAAGTGCTTCGGATGCATTGAAAAGGTTACACAAAGCCTATGGGGAATCTGCTTTATCGCGTGTATGTGTGTTTGATCGGTATAAGTCGTTCAAAGAGAGTCGAACATCAATTGAAAATCTGCCTCATGATCGTCGTCCAGCAACATCAATAAACGATGAAAACATCGAAAAAGTGAAGAAAATTGTGCTGCAAATCGCCGTGTGATCGAGAGGGAAATAGCTGATGAGCTCAGCACATCAAATGGATTCGCTCATAGCATTATACACGTTGTTTTGGGCATGAGACGTGTGTCCGCGCCTCTTGTTCCAAAATTGTTGAACGCCAAACTGTCGCTAAGGAAATGCTCAAAATGTGTGATACGGACATCCAGCACATCATAACTGATGCTGGCAAACGTTGGCATATGTGAATCGCCTCCGATGGAGATTATTTTTGAGGAGACAAAAAAAATATTGAAGAATAATTAACAGTTTGTTTTTTATTTAACAGTCTCGTTCATATTTGAACAGTAGGTATATGGAATGATAAAGGGTGCCCACAGTTAAATTGCATCACTTCCAATAAACTGTAACATTTCGCCCTTTGGGTTGATTTCAACGAAATTTTGGGTCAAATGACATCAGCGTGTATTGTTTCATTGTGAAATGTGTCGTAGTTTCGAAAATAGAGTCGAAGGAACAGCAAGTGCGTGAAAATATTGCCGCAATGAAAAACAGAATAGGACAGCTAAAATACGTGCGCGTAAGCTGTACACACAAATGTTGACGAAACCACACTGCTGCATCATGGACGATGAAACACACGTAAAAGCGGACTTTAAACAAATTCCCGGCAACCAGTATGTGACTACGAAAGACAAGTTCGATGTTCCAGAATCTCTCAGGAAACAGCAAGTGTCAAAGTTCCCCAAGAAATTCATGATTTGGCAGGGCATTTGTTCGTGTGGTAAACGGAGCAAGCCTTTCGTGACAACTGCAACTGTAAATGGTCAAGTACACATGAATCAATGCCTGAAAAAACTACTGCTTCCGTTTCTCAAAACACACAACGTTCCTACATTGTTTTGGCCGGACCTAGCCTCTTTTCACTACTCCAAGGATGTTCTGGAGTGGTACAAGCCGAATGATGTCAATTTCGTGCCGAAGGATCCTAATCCCCCTAACTCTCCAGAGTTGCGGCCAAATGAAAAATATTGGGCTTGAATGAAGCACGAACTTCGTAAGCGTCGGTTCAAACGTTGTACAAAATTTTATGTGTTATATTAAGAAGAAAGTTGGGGCTTTTGGATTTGTTAAAGAAACACAGTAAAATAAAAATACCTAAACGAAGATTATACATTGTATTTTATTCCCTGAATATCTCATGACGATCGATTGAGAGACTTGTTTTTGAGGACGAGTTTAAAGTGATGCAATTCAACTGTGAACACCTTCGTGTATTTCGTGTTAGTTTAAGCCACATACCGCCTAAATCAGGTTTGTTGTATGAAGGTGTGAAGGTCATAATATGATGGAAATAATACGATGTTTTAAAGAAACACTAAACAATATACTTACAATAATGAAATGCCGCCATTTGCCTCTTCCGCCGCGATGTTAGATGATTGAAACTCTAAAATGGCGAAAATTCCTATGTGATATAATGAAATACCGTTGATCACCTCGCAGTCCAGCAAAACAGCAAAGAAAATTTAAACAAACAACAAGGCGAAACAAACCTCATATGAGTACGATCACTGCCCAAAAACGGAAACTCAATAAATAAAAAAAATAACGCATAAAAAAAGAAATAATAAAAACAAGAATAATAAAAAAGACAGAACATTCTTCGATAACTCTTGTTTCCTACTGGGCCCATAAATGATTCTTTACGTCTGTGAAATAGAAAAAGAATAATCACAACCAATGTTAGTTTTTGAATTAATTTTTTTGGATAAAGATATGTTTCTTGTAGAATTTGTCGTATATAATCCTTTAAAAAAAAACGTAAAAAAAACTCCTTTATTTTCAAATACATAACATGAGTAAGGAAGGCCAAAACTTACAATGATGCAAATGCAAATCTGAAATTAGCATACACTGGCGTAAAAAACCTATCGAAATTCATAAAATTTGCCTTATAAAACTTCATGAGCCCACTAAATTTTGATTTCATAAGGCCCATATGACGTCCATGGGTGTAATAGTTGATTGTTATAATTTTCTAAAATCAACCGTATCAATTTCATAAACCGCCTTGTGACTTCCATGACTGTTTTCATTTGTGTACAATAATCATAAGGTAAATGTATGTAAGCGCGCTCCAAATTATTTTTTTTGTTTACTTTAGGTGGATTCTCAATCCTGTCGATTTCGGTATACCCGAGCTTATATACTTCCCTCAACTGTGGAAAGTAGAACAGGACGAAGGAAATAAACCCCTGGAAACTATAAGTTTGGTAAAGTTTTTTTTTTTACAGATATCGTAACCTCCTTGCTTTCAGTTGTTGTTCCGCTTTATATATGTATGGGGTCCATCGTGAAGAAACTTATTCGCCCATTATTTTTAATAAAGAATAGTGCTAATCCGTACGTAAACTCTCGTCAGAATATTTTACATAAATGAACATCAATTGCGCAGTGGCGGTATTATAAGATGATTTGCATTGGCATTTTTTTCATAGCCACAAAGTTAGTTTAAGTAGAATGCATTTTTCAGTAAAATTTAATTAAAAAAAATAGATAACATAATACATACATAACATTAATAATTAGTATAACCAATGCATATGACGTCCGTAGCATTAACAAATAAATTTCATAAGGCTGTTCAATGAAACTTATACGGTTGCCATAAACAAACCATTTGAAGAGGTTGTGACAAAAATCATGGCATTTCATAAGGTATTGTTATGAAATTCAATCCTTTTCCTTGTGGCTAATTTTCATAAGGTTATTTAATGAACCTTACAAGATTTTTTGCACTAGTGTAAACAATATTATATATCCTGCTGAAATTGTAGACGGACTTGCATTAGCATAGCCACGAGGGAAAAAAACAATTCAAAATTTCTATACAATACTTGGGAATTCCATGGATGATCTGAAATTATATACCGTATAAGGAATACATCCATTTTTCGTGGTAGGGTAAGACTTCAGCCGGGTTCGCGCTGCCTACATCGCCTTGGCGTGGCTGCCACCCAAAGTATAGTTAACACGATACAGCGTTTCCTACTCAACCGCCCTAACAGCTAAGTACGCAACCCTTAGCTGGCGGTCTTTGTCATCTTTTGACCCGTGGAAGCATGAGGTAGGAACTTGTGAAGACCATAGCTATGTTGCGGGGACGCACGCTCCATCCCAGTTGTCAACTCGCCATTTTGCAGCCCAGCCTTAATGAAACACCCCACTATAATGAATAACTACTCAACGAACAACCTCTCAAATATTATGTCAAAACAACACAGTGAATTAAACAAAACCAAACATTATAGTACCCAATCGTGCAATAATGAATTGCAAGGTGCAATGTGTACTTGGGACCAAGTGGTACTAAAGCAGAGAGCCAATTTTACATCGCTAGTTCACTTTTGATTGTTGATAAAACAATCTCCGTACCGTTTTATAGCACGAGAAACAGTCGATTTTTCCGATCGCTTGCATCAAAATATGTAAGTTTTTGAAGTTAATGTACCAGATTTGCTTGTGGATTTGACTGCATTTTCGAAACTGCTAGAAATTTCACAATAAACTAATGCAGTGTAGACAATGCACGCTGAGCCGTTTCCCTCAAAATTTCATTAAAATTAATCCAATGGCTAAAATGTTACAGCTTTTTGCAGCTGATGCAATTATACTGTGAACACCCTTTAAGACATCTAGATAGGCGTTAAATTTTTGATGAATAAAAACAGATTATAGCCTAGCTTAGCTTAGCTTGACTGACTGCACGTATCAATAGTTACTACTCCGTGATTGATCAGAATCACTGAAATTGCACAATGAATCAACTAATGGGGCTGGGAGTAACCGACCATTCTCACTGTACACGTAGCAGTGACTTAATTTGTTTAACAAACAAGAACGTCGCCGGCAACGTCCTTGCAATCCCTTTGCTGTTTAGGGACCGAGTTTAGCTCTGCATCCCGACAAAGGTCATAGGAAGTAGATAGGGCCCGATGGATCAGGATTCACCTTGATAAGTGATGTGATCATATATATTATATATGATAAGGTCCAAATAAACGCACACACACACACACACACACACACACACACCTACTATTACGACCTACCTTTGACCTCTCGCCTCGCATCAGCATGACCCGGGAATAGTGCCACACAGTTACCTCCCGTTTCCGATTAAGCCATTTTCCATTATCGCTCTATTCCTGGTTTACACACCCCTGCATATTAAACACATTTTAAACATGCGCTCTTTCATGCCTTCTTATTATTAAAACATTAGCTTATCAAAAAAAAAATGGCAATATCGAGCTACCACGAATGTTTTCGTTAGCCAACTAATCACACCTTCTAGCTGTGCACACTCGATCACATATGCAAGAAAAGAATAGGTAACCGTAACAATAGATACCGCACTATGCCCGATAGTAACAGTCGTTCGCAACAATGTATCTAACACGGACTCTCACAACCGAACCATAATAATCGAAAAATAGACAACGCACTACGCCCGATAACAAAACCGACACCAAGGTGATGCGAGGTATATGGTAAACTAATAATATAGGTCATAATTAAATTATGACCATGATTAAACTATATCAAATCATGACCCACAGCACAGGTCCACCACACCTGCGACTCGCGACCATAATATCTCATTCTTTTCATAAGGGACTAGATATGGTGCTATGGCGAGCATGGTTAACAAATAGTACTGGTCAAAACCAACTACTCAATTAATCACGATCTACACTCACAGTACCATGATAAATCACTCGATCACTCGCGCCATCGAACAAAAGATAACTTGAACAATATATAATGCGCTCGAAACAACCGTTCACCTCCGATGATCGAAGCAGACTCTCATTGATGAGTAAAAACAGTTTATAGGATAAAAACTAATTATATATGAATTTCTGTGAAATAATCGTTAAACTTGATTTGAACAGATTATTTCTGGAATTCAAACAACAGTCTTGAAATTTAAGCGCCCGGATTCAAACGCACATTTTCAGAACGTATTCTACTCAGAAAAAATCAAAATTTATTTGTGAATGCAACAAGATATAGCTCAAGAAAATCCGGTCATTAAAAGATTTCCATTTCCATTTCCAAAATCCCATTACAATGGCATTAGTCCAATGGTCCAGGTACAATGCCATGTAATCAAATACTATATTTTGTAATAAAAATATTGATGCCTTTTTTTATACAGGAAGTTAATATTTCAATGTTTCTAGTTTTAACTTCATGGTCGTATATTAGAAAACTCTAAATATAACCACCTATCTAACTGCAATAATTTGACTTTCAGACTTTCACTTCGTGATCAGAGATTTTTTCAGAGGAATCTCAACAATGCCGATTGTAATTAATATCAGAAGATAGTCTTGGGTGAGAGGCAACAACGCTTACCACACACTATTTTTATTATCTGACCCACTACATTCCTATCAGAGCTGGTAAGATTCTTTAAGCCAATAAATTAAATAGATTTTTTTTATAAAACTATATATCTATTTTTATTGAATACATTTTCTACAGGTGAAAGAAATCAATAAATTACAGTACTGATAATCTAATTCAGACATAAGAGGAGTATTTTATTATGAGTATTTCAAGAGAAATGAGTCGAGTTAAGATACATGTAACGCATTTTACTTCTCCTCCTCTTCAACAGGCTGTTTCGGCCGCTTGGAAGGCCGACGACGTGAAACCTTCGACGGTCCCTTTGGCGCAGGAGCCTTGGTAGTGGGAGGATTCTCCAGATCATCCAATTGAGCATCTGTCAAACGATCTTTGTACCAATCTGCACTGTAATTTTACGAATGCATACGCAGCATGATTAGTAAATAGTAAAATAAAAGATTTAAAATAATTACCAGTCTGGAACTTTCCGTGCCCATTCGCAGTGCTTAGTGGTCTCATCGAACGCTTGTCCCAACTTGCAGCCATTGCGTCGCGGAACAGCACCATTAATGCATACATAGAAGAATTGACAATCATCAGGGTCAGCATATCTTGGGTGCGTGACGCCGACGGTTTCGTTAACCGTTGGGCAAGTAAATTTGAACACATCTTTGGAAGTGCACCCACTCTTGCCGGCTTCATCGGGCCATGTGCAGATTCCTGTTTTTGAGTTGAAGACCAGCCCGGCCGGGCAGATGATCATGTTGAATTTTCCATCTACGCAGTAATAGAACTTGTCACATGCTCCTGTTTCGCTGCCAAAGTATCCATTCTGACGGGGACAATTTGTTGAGGGTATGGGAGTTTCTAAAAAACACATTGTTAAGGTCAAATACGGTTATACAAGCTTCGAACGTAAACATACGAAGCTTTGGACGTTTGCTGCAGTCGATATTGAATGGCAAATCACACTTCTCCTGATCGATATCATAGTCGTTGAACACCATACCGTCCGGGCACAGTTTTTCGGTTATATGCCCATCACGGCATGCATAGTACTTGTCGCATTGTTCCGCATCGGCAAAGTACCCGTTGGGCTCCGGACAATTTTCGGACAGCTCTGGATCAATTTCTTCGGTTGCAGCTGCAGTAGATCGAACTGGTTCACGTACTGGGAGAACTCTCACCGGGCCTTCCCGTTCACGAACGGCACTCCCACTAGAAGTTCGACGGTTGGTCTCATACTGTCGTCGGAGTTGACTTTGTGCTGAGGAGAAACCTGTGGAAAAAGAGTGATGGTGATAGTTAAATTGTCTGAATATTGTCAATTCATGCACTCAGAGATGGTAGCGATCAAGATAATCTGCATTAGCTTCGTTGGCAACGGCACGCGTATCTACTCCGAGTCGATGGAAAATAGATTGGAGAACTCGGATGATCAATCGAAGAATTTACTAATCACGATTAGTATACATAAAAATTACGTCAATCTTAAAGCGGCGATCTTTCCTCGTCATATCCTTTCTAATGCCTGTACATACTAGCATCGAAAACTCTACTCTAGCCAACAATAACTTAACTACGATAAGCAATAAGCATGAAGTGATTATGAAAAAGAGATAACCAAAGTTTGAGTTGTGCTAAGTCAGATTTGAATAATGAATTGCGTGTACTAACAAAACTCTATTCATCCCACTTCAATTTCAACCCCAAAAGCCTAATAACCACCACTCATTCAACAACACGTCGTATGAGCTCGTTTGTTGCTATGTTTCAGCCCTTAATCCGAGCCGCACATTTTCGAAGGCTTTCCTCCCTTCTACTTTTCTCCCTTTTGTCAGCAATGAATTACACAATGTACAAAAGACTCAACCGCAAGGAACGTGCACTATCAAAGCATAAAAAGCAACCCGACAGCACTTTCCCCATCGGAACATGTGACATCATGCATAGTGTTGAGGAGCTTATGACTGAAACGCGCGCCCATAAATCACTCATCGTGCTCTGGTTTATGTTCCAACCCATAAATCTACACCACTTCTATTGCGGAGCGCATTCAAGCTCAAATCGCTGCTACTGGGATTCCTATGAGTCTGGAAATCTTTGCATCGTTGTGACAACGACGGCAAGAGATCGTCAGCCCCGCTTGATTATACATATGCTAAAATTTGCTAAACATTTGGATTATCCATAGTACCGACAGCTCTCGATAAATTTTTGAATTGGTCCTATGCATTAGTATTACACATCATCAACTTAGAAAGAAATCCACATGAAGTGATTTCTTGATCGTTAAATCAACATAGCACCAATCCAAAACGCATTCTAGAACTGTTTACTTGTTCGTTCTTCTTTATGGAACCCCGTTTGGCGTTGCTTATTTCGACAATTTCATAAATGAACCAACGCTACACACAAGCTGCCGTATTTATGTAGGTATGGTATAACATCCGGAACAAAGGATTATGCTGAACAACATTGTGACTTCAAGTTGACAAAGGACGGGCACCAAACGATATAAATATGACCAGGCCACGCTTAACTGTTCGGAAAAAAAACTATGACATTATGGTCAAAAGTCATTTTATCCGAACATTACTTCAAAGCATGTTCATCCTTTAACTAGAAATGAGAAGAAAAAATAGTATGTTCCATTTAATTCCAACTACCTTTACTTATCTTGACAGATACGCGTATTTCGTCTACAATAAGCAGACTTCTTCAGTGTGTCGTACTAATAACTCGACTTATTAATATATACAAATAACAGATTTTAAATGGTCCATGTTTGATCAATCCTCTTTAGACCTGTCGTATGGCCTATTCACATCTTTACTAATATTGTGTGACAATTCATTAGTCAGCAATACTAAGGAGTGTATCGAAAATAAGCTATCCACAAACTTTCTTTCAAATTATGTTGAAAACCGATTTTTATTCATACAAAAAATTGATCCTTTATTGTACGAGGTTAAACTTGAACATAATGAAGACCGGATGAAATTTAAGTTATTCCTTCACGAATTTTCGAACTTTGGATCGAATGCTCTTCATCAAGTTCCGGACAAGCGTTGCATCGCATTTTTTGGACGCTTGAGCCCAAAATTTGTTCAACTCCTGCATGTTCCCAGCTGCCTTACCAGTCTTCTTGAAGACCCTCTTCACGATTGCCCAGTAACGTTCGATGGGTCGAAGCTGAGGGCAATTCGCTGGCTTGATATTTTTCTCAACGAAATCTATACCCTTTTCCGCAAGCCAATTGAGAGTGGTTTTGGCATAGTGAGTCGACGCTAAATCCGGCCAAAGCAGTGGAGGTGTACTATGCTTCTTATATAAAGGCAACAATCTCTTCTGGAGACACTCAGATCGATAGATTTCCGCATTTATAGTTCCGGTAGTGTAAAAAATTGTTGACTTCAAACCACAGGAACATATTGCTTGCCATACCAGTACCTTTTGACCGAATTTCTCCACTTGAATCGAACTGTCCGCATCGCTCACATCCTCCCCAACGACGGCAGTAAAGTATTGTGGACCTGGAAGGGGTTTTGAGTCCTCCTTTGCATAGGTCTCATCGTCCATCAAAACACATGCATCCGGACGCTGCAAAAGACGCGAATACAATTTCCGGGCCCTTGTTGCTGCTCGCTTCTTCTGTTCTGCGCTTTGTTTCGAAGTTTTCTGCTTCTAGTAGGTCTTCAGGTGGTTTCGCCTCTTGATACGCTGGATCATTCCGACACTCGTTCCTGCTTTTTTGGCCAAATCACGTATTGACATTGATTTGTTCTTCATGATTAGAGATAACACTTTTTGCTCCAGTTTCGGGTTGGAAGAACCGGGTTTTCTGCCTCTTCCTGGTAGCTCATCCAAAGAATAGTGCTCCCCAAACTTATTAATGATGGTTTTAACACTCGCATGATGAATTCTAAACCGCTTCGCCAATTTTCGCATAGTAATACCCTTCTCACTTAGCCATTTGTCCAGAACCTTAATTTTCACTTCCTTTTCAATACGCGACATTTTGGAAATGCAGAATTTGAACCGCACAAACAAGAAAACAAAAGAAAGTTGACAGTCAAACACACAGCATGCAGTATTCAGAGCATTAAAAACCATCACAAATACATGCGTACAACGCAAATGTATGTGGATAGCTTATATTCGATACACTCCTTAGCGTGATATTTGAAACAGTTCTTATCAGATTTTTTAATTCAACTATCTGCTAACTGGCATCTAACTGGTAACATGTCATACTAATGTTAGTTGTGGCTTGCTTATACCACTCAACCATCTTACCAAAAGATGGCTGCCAACTAGATCATGGTTGTTTCGCTCGTAGTAACGCCAACCGGCAGGCTCAAAATTTACCACTGGCTTGGTTAACCGACTGCAGAATCAAAGGTTGGTCGCCAAAGCACCATCCGGGGTACTTGTCACCGCCAGCTGCCAAACCAATACTGGCTCAATGCAACTCTGAACAGCTCCGAGGCTGCCGAATGAATCGTTCACAGCTGCATATGAAATCTCCATTAAGCCTTGTTCAGACTACAGAGTTAAAACATGTTATAAGCCTATCTTGATGACGAATTTCTTGTTGGAATTATTTGACAACCGTTATAACATGTTATAACTCTGTAGTCTGTAGGCTGTTTTACTTACATTTGAAGTCTGTGATAGAAAAATACTTGGCATGTAGCGATTAGGGCAAATATTGTGATTTTTTTTATAGAAACTACTGAGATTTTAACGCTTAAACCCTGACCGCTTTTCGTGACGGTCGCAATAAAATTTATTTTCTAAATTGTACCAAAGTATAGTAAACAAAGACGTAGCCTTACGTCAAAAAAGAACTTAGACCAGTGTGCCGCGATAGTATCACCTTTGCTCTATCCAACTTCTTCTGCTTGGATGGTTCGGAAAAGCCATGAACCTTACGTTTTTTTAAAGCCTTGAATCCGAGATCACGTCGTACAGTATTGTAAGACAATTTGTAGGGAATGCCTAAGTCTGACTCCATTTTCCGTAATAAACGCTGTCTTTTACGTTGGATTCGCTCCCTTACTATTTTGATGTTTCACTGTAACCGTACCCATCGTGGACGACCAGACCTTTTCCTGTCCTCCAAAGAGGACGTTTGCTGATACTTTTCAATGGTCTTGTATATAAAGTAACGCTTAGCACAAAAAGATGTCAGGCCTTTAAAAATTGCGCCAGGACGATCGCCATTTGAAAATCGTTTCATTACCATTTCTCTGAATGGTTCTTCGCGCATAACAAGCAAACAACAACTGAGCGCAAATGAATATCACGCGTATATGTCAGTATATACATGGAAGTAAAATTATCACACGCACACATGCTTAAAACAAATTGAAATCACCTTAGCATTACCTGAAAAACAACTAAACCGAAAAGTCCAAATTATACCGAACAGTTCAGCCAACAATCAATATGCAAGTAGCGATTTGAAATTGGTTCACTGTTGTAGAACCACTTGGTTCCAAGTACACCTTGCAGTCTGCACCTTTAAATACATTGTTGCGCTTTTGGGTACTTTCTTCTTTGTTTTTGTTTTAATTTGCTATGTTATTCTGACAGAATATTTGATAGCGTGTTCATGTGAGTTATGTTATTAGGGGTGAATCATTAAGCTTGGAACCGAGCTTGGAACCGATGACCGATAACTATCCAGCCGCTGATTCAGCTGCAGATTTTGTTAAAAAATACCGAATTCGGTAATAATCTCTAAGTGTGTTTGGATAGGTCAATATACCCTCGAAACAACATACATATACGTTTCCATAAAGTGGTTTGCACTTTGATTTTCCCCGCTGTGTGAAACATCTATAATACAGTTTATGCAAAACACTATAAATTTATTTATCGTGCAGTATATTATTTCCAAAAGCAAAACACTTTCTAACCATTATGTTGTCAAATGGATATAAACAGGTTTTGGCGTGAATAAAAAATGATTTAATTTATCGAATCAATGTTTCCACGTACTGTTTTGATATAAAGAACGATCGTAAGAACGTTAGGTAGATGAAATCAAATAATTTTAAGCCAGAATAATACGGACACCTCAGATTTTATGATGATGTATGATTCACGAAGTCAAAATATAGTTATACGGTATTTGAATAAAATGTTCGAACTTTGCGCTCAACTCCATAAATTAGGGATTGTACAGACTCTGTTGGCCAACTTTGTCCAAGTTTGTTGGAAGTGTCTGATATTTCTGATATTTTTCCACATCATCAAAGCCCAATATCTTCTGATAGGACGTACCTCTGGACAATTTAGCCGATTTGCGGCGATTCACTTGATTTGCTTCGTACCAGTTTAAGTTTAAGGCACAAAAGCTTTTTTCTGTGCTTTTTGTGAGAAGGGTAGCATTTGCCTCTGCAGGCACTTTGTTTTGATAAATCTACTTGTTAATTGTGGCTGACGATAATTTTTTTTTCTGCCATACGTGCAAATTGCTTGTCAAACAAGGTATGTTTTGGTAAATTTCGATGCCTTCTTCGTCCTGAAATGCTAAGACATCATTAAACCACATCCATTGAAACATTTTGGAGCTTTAAACCAAGTTTTTGCAAATAATTTCTTATCCCATAATGGACGCCGAAACATATGTGCTCGAATACTCTCAACAGCTTCCGGGTCCGGTAGGCCATATGTATGTAGTTGTAGTCGAAAATACTAAAGTTTCGTCTCTATAG
Organism: Aedes japonicus; assembly: GCA_034211315.2. Lineage (NCBI taxonomy): Eukaryota > Metazoa > Arthropoda > Insecta > Diptera > Culicidae > Aedes > Aedes japonicus. The sequence continues at coordinate 19,420 of JASCZW010010225.1, read as the reverse complement.
GCACTATCAACGTGGATGCGTACGAGAAGGAAGGTCTGCAATAGCGGTTGCTACGGTTTATAAGAAGTGACGACTCGCCAGATCTTTTTTTTGATTGAATTGGCGTCTTGTAACTTTCCAAAATCCATCCTAAAATGGTAAAACGCACAAAAGGTTAAATTCGTGCCAAAAATAGCCAATCCGCCTAACTGTTCAAAACATCGCCCGATAGAAAAATACCGGGCTCTGGTTCAGCGAAAACTCTTTTAAACTCAGAATTAAGCAAATGGAATCTATTTCAAGAGAAGATGGAGAACCGCTACCGCTTTCAGCTGTTTTACTGTATATATAACTCTATTATACCGAAATAAACAATCGGTTCTTTTGAATTACGCCTGGATTTTTTGGATGAAATTGTCTTAGTGTTCAAAAATTTACTCGGGCAGGCTTTAATATTTTAAATAAAACAACTTTTCTCCAGGGGAAGTAGCTCATAAAATCTTTCAGTTCAGCTCTAAGCATATTGCTGAGGTACCAGGTGGGTATCTACCGAATTCCTGTAGATCTGCCAAATCGGTTAGACGTCTGCATTGAGTTATCTTAAATTATAATAACCCGTCAACTATATCACACAACATTGCGATTGGTTTAGCGGATTCGAGAAAATGAAATCATTGGGTATAGTACCAAGTCTCTCCTGGGTGGTGCAAAATCGATGAGCTTAGACAACAACAGAAGTAACCAGAACACACGGTATGCATCTACGGACTCTCATTTTTACTAGGTCCATCAGTCGTAATTTGGGATGGATTAGCGTGAATTGTTCTATATATTGTAGGGTAAGGGGATGTAATGTTAGCCTAACTCCTTCATTCGGCCTATGTACCAAATGTGTCATTAATTTAGCGATTAATCAACAAATACATATTGCTATTAGGATGACCGATGTAATCCGAAGCAATTGAGACAATATTAATGAACTTAAAGCTGTTCACTTCCGCGTAATTTTCGGTTTCTTGAACTTTTGGGGCATCTTTTTTGGAATTCACTGGTTAAGCTAAACTGATGATGTACACGATCTTCAAGTGATCTAAATTTGGCTTAGTTGAATCGATAAAGCAAGTAATACCGTCTGGATGTGCAGAAAATAGTTACACATTACAAACTAACTGGTCACATAGCTAAAATAACAATGATTTTACAAGAAAATCGTAGACCCAATGTTGAGGACAGATTTTTTGTATGTTTCCAACTATGGCCTGTTGTATCAATAACGTAGTAAAAACGTTGTGATTGGTAAAATTTCAAGTGGAAATGCATGAGTTTGCGGTTGTTTATATTCAAGTGGCTCATCGAAACACAAACTGAAGGAACTAAATCATAGTATAGTGAATTATAATGGTTTCCTTATTGAATGGCTGATAAATCATATATGAACATCACTTAAGTGTTTCCAGGCAGTTTTACTTTAGTTTGTTTTATGAAATGTAGTGTTAAGTAAATCGAATACAGCTAGCAATGCCTTAATTCATAAAATTAGAAAAAAAAAAAACGTACTGCATTTTGTAATAAATCCATCGAATCGGACGAAGTTGCATCCATAAAAAGACCCAATTTGGTGCTTGTAGACCGAAGCTGAGCTAAGGGACACATACCCTATTATTAAACTTTTATATAACATATCATTACATATACTGTGCTGTAAATTTTAAACATCAATCTCAATTTCAGTGAGCCAGATAAGGCGCTTTAACGTTGACGTCAACCTTTTTGATTCAAATGCCAAAAATTCACCCACAGGCAAAAGGAGCATAACCTAATCTTTCTGGCATCAATGCTCCCAACGATAAAATACAAACAATTACATTAATTAACTCTATATGGACGCGTTTCGTACGGTAGGTCCACGCTTTCTTCCTTCCCTTGATTCGAAGTAGTAGAGCAATTTCCAACACTCTTTCTGAGTTTACTACATTTCTTGGAATCCTCTCTGCGGCACATGTTACGCAGTTGGCCTGGCCGTGGTTAAGACAAATGATGTATTCAAGAAGTCGTAATTTTCCAGGATGCTTTCAAGAATTGGATGCGTTAGTGTGAGATTAGATTAGATTACATTGAATAAAACAACTTTTCTTTTTCCTCTACACCATTGAAACAAAAGATTAGCTAAGATACTAATTTCACACATTAAAAACTTGCCACACTATAGGTTTTATCACACATCTACTTCAATATCATTAAATATATCTATTGGAATCTTCCGTGATCTGCACCAACCGGTATCATCTTGCTTCCCTAGCATTAACTTCCACCACTCGAGAAAACTGGTTGACCTTTTAAATTATCCATACACATATTCGTGTCCCTGTATGTTTCCAATGCGCTACAATACAGATTCAGGACTGATCCCTGCCTTCAGTTTCCACCATACATACCAAGAATCATCTACATCGACATCATGATCGAACGACATGTTTATTATGGGTGGATTGTCTGAACATGCGACTTGATGGACTGGTTTCCAACACTATTTGCTATGGGGTTGCCCTATCGAACTGGGACAGTTTTGCTAACGTTATCATTTTTTTTTCTTCGCTGATGATAGCCTCTTCGATAACGTCCATGAACTCGGCAACTCTGCCAGCAGCCCTCGTTCGCGGGCAAGGAAGCAAAACCGGGAAAACTGGCTAAGTCGGTTTTGAATTTATCGGCGTGACGGCGGCGTCGCGAATAAAAGCGAAAGTGAATGGCAACAAAGCGTGCACGGTAATCAATGTACATAGTCGTTTTACTCTTTTTAAATAAATGATATTGATCTCTCCCTCCGATGCATTTAACCCGGTGAATACCGGCGGAATGCGTCAATTGTCTTTTTTTGTGCATTGTGTTCGCGTGCCGGAAATTATCAACAATCCTACAAACTGTTATGAGGTGGTTTGACCTTCCATGAAACACATGAAATGATTGGTTTCCATTTAGAACTGCTCATAAGCCAAATAGAACGGAAGGTTACCCAGTGTGTTCTGATTATATTAATAAGAAACTAGTTCAACCAGGTAGGTATAAGGTGATGGGCAACAATCTCATCAGTCCTTCCGTGTGGAAACCACTCGCCCAAACCGCATGCTTACTAAAACATGTTCCATCAGAACATCTTCTATTGCTTGTATACCTAACATGCTTTAGAACTGGTAAAAGTGGTTGAGTACAAAGACGGAATGGCGCAACTTGTTATCCAAATATTAACTTCCGCGCTTTGGTTCGTGCATAGTTTATGACACATTTCCGGCATCGCGGGATCACTGCTTCGCTATAAGCAGAAAGCGTCAGTGAATCCTTTCACACCATGTGCACATTCAGCTACGGAAACTGTTCAACGTGCAGCTTTTTCGCATGATGACGACGATGTGCTACGCTAAATAGCTCCATTCACTCAACGAAATGTAGGCACCTAACTTACCTACGTAGACATAGAGGTTATGTTTTTGCCAGTCTCCACTCTAACGCTTGATGATGACGACGACGACGATGATGATGATCATAAAGCTGACGGTTGTGACGATGTGTGTGTGTGCATGTACGAAAGCACTATTGTGATGCAATGTTTTACAAAAGCTTCCGCAGTTTTGAATTTTGATCTCAAATCAATGGGTTAAGTGCGATGGCCAAATTACGAAAGGAAGCCCGAACAAAACTGGAGCTTGACAACATGTCGCTTGGATTTTGTTTGGTACTTTTACCGTAAATCATTAGTCTGCAACGAACCACATCTTCTGCGTTCCGACATTTGGATGAGCACCGATGCTAGACTGAGTACACCAAATGAAAGACTCTTTTTTTCCTATGATCGGGGCATAAATCACTGTGACAAGTAATTTGAGCTATTGTAGTAAATCCCGTATCCTTTGTTTAGTACATGTCGAGTTACTTCATCACTATTGATAAATGATGAAGTATTCGGTGTTGTTACAGTTGTAATTGTTTGTTTTGTTGGCAATGAATCGAGTTTTATTGAATGTTTCCGCTATATAAACCCTTTGATGAGTGAAATCACTCTTCAAAGGCGTGCTGATTTATCAGTTAAAATCGGATTCAATGCAAAAAATAAACTATTACAATTACAATATTGAACATCACATAGAAAATGAGAAGTCACATAAATGAAAACTAACCATGCTTTCCGTATTACAAGCTCATCCTCGGTGGGTCAATCCGAGTATTGACGTTTTTCACAAGACATAAAATGTTATAAGGTCTGATATGTTCCTTTGACTACAAATAAGAGTCTTAGTATTCAGCGAAGCAACATGGCTAACCTTGAAGAGACTATAACGAACAAGTTTTGTCCACTAGGATTACTGTGTATTTTGGTGTGAAAAGGAATTATTTTAAAGAATGATGCTGAGCACAAATTATTCAAAAAACACAACAACTATTAGTTTAAGATTACATGTCATATATCTTTTTTGTTCAGACAGTTAGCCAATCACACAAAATAAACTTTCCCCATACAACCCTTCTACCCGATTGTGCTCAATAGAGTTGTAATTGGATTGAGTGGACGTTTGGGAAACATTGGTGATTATGAAGTGTATTGTTCCATTTACGTAACATGCATTGAAGGAATACCTGTAAATTGGTGTCAATCAACAAAACTGGAGATTTTCGAGTTTTGAAACATTCCCTGATGGAGAAAAAATGCAGCATACATCGCACAGCCTGTTCAACAATAATAATATTTTGATAGCTAGTATATAAATACAATAAAGCTTATTCACTGTTAAAATACTTTCATAAGTCACAATGCTTGCTTCACTCATGTGTAAATAATTTTAAAAAATCAAGAAAGATTAACGGATAATATCAACGTGACATAATTTGCAACGGATCAGCACCACAAATCAGAAAACTTAAAACTGCGCCATCGCGAATAGCCCGAATATATGTTAATGTCTTCATCCCGTCTTAGCTGCTTTCAGCTTCATTCATCTTTCATCGGGTTATAGCCTCACGGTCACGGCATCATAAGACTAAAAATCAACCGTCACCATTCCAAACCATGTCAATGTGAAACGTGAGGCAATCGATTACCTAAACACCAACCGGCACATGTGCCACCTCCCCAACGAAAGAGTTTTTGATAAAATTTCCATCAACGATATATTACATTCAGGGATGCATAATAATCTGCATTTTGGGTTTGATGAACGCAATATGGTTCACATTTTGCACACCCGTGTAAACACTCCAGCACTTCATCAATTTCAACATCATAATAAACTTTCTACATTACATTCACAAACACACTTGATTTGCACGGTATAAGAGCATCGTTGATGACGCAGTCTGATATGCAGATACAGTCTTTTGTAGATGAAAACGGGAAAATCGATCAATTGAATTGCCTGTGGCTCGCCATGCATCTTGCTCACGGTCCATTTCGCAGGATGATTGTTTTGAAACGTAGCTACTTCTCGAGTAGGCTTGTATTGGAGTAGTAAAAGTTTCAAGTTCAGCCACGCTATGTAGCAGACCGACGCCACAATGCAGAAAAGTGCCTCTCGAGTAAAATGCAATGCAAATTGATTTCCTGTACACGTACTCAGCAGCAGTAGCAGCAGCAATGGCACCACGAACAGCAGACGCCACGAAATCAGATGTACTTTGTCACACCCAAAAGTAACGGCAGCCCCCTGTATAGTAAAACATCACCACCTCCGTGTGGCTGTAGCAGTATGCATAGAGATTTCCAATGCACTCAATTGGGTCAATGCGCACAAAACTGCGGCTTAGAACACACACTCACCGAACACTACACTAAGAAGCACAAGGAAACTGAGACCAAACTTGGCAGCTGCTTTCATCTTGACGACCGTTTCTCGACTGAACATTTAAAATATTTGTTTTAAATATCAACAACTCGCAGAACCCGATCGAGCGGCCGTGTGTAGATCGCAGGTTCGTCGCCTGTGTCGTTCGGGAACAAGAAGTCGCGCGCGCGCCCTTACCGACTGCGTTGAACGTGATCGCACACTTTCGAAGCGCTCGTTGTGCTTACCCGTTCGACAAACCTCCTACATCGCAGCACACCGTAACCAGTGGCAGAGGGAGAGCAGTCTTTTTTGTTTTGGAGCTGTAAGCCACCAGTGAGTGCAAAACCGTGGCGCCAGCAGACAACTTGTTGAATCTGTAAGCTTTTGCTAGCGGCAAAATGAAGACGGTGCAAGATCGATCTTATTGTTTCGCATTTCGCAGCTTAATATTTACTCAAAACACACGTTCGCCTGGCAGTGCAGGCAAAAGCTGAGCTTTTTTATATTCGAAAAAGAAAAGCATGTGGTATGGGTTTAAATCAGTGCTTGCATTGGGTCGCGGAATATATATATGCGTGGTCCTGATGCGGCAATTCCATAGAATCATGTCTTTATGATTAGATTAGATTAGATTGATTGAATCTTTATTATTGAGCTTTTCAGCCTCGGCCAGCCATCTATCTCTTTATGAGATCTCTCAGAATTTCATACAAATTGGTAGTTTTGTTACTTATTCAAAAATATTAGAACTCTTTTTTTTTATTTCGTCATTAGAGTGACCATATCTGCATAAGGGTGATCCGAAAATTTAACCATTTTTCAAAAAATCATAACTTTGAACCACACAACACAACTTCTACGCAAATGAAAGAAAATCACTTTTTATTTTATTATAAAATATTATAACGCAGCTTAAATGCGATATATATTTTAAAATCATGGATGATATTTGTTTTTCATGGTTTTCAAATCTCAGAATCAAAAAACCGCTCCGTCGCTTTTACATTTTTTCTCGAAAGTTAAGATTTTTAACATATAAAAAGATTGGCGATATATGTATTTTAGTTTTAATGCAATGTTTTTGGTTTTTGCTAACTATATTAACTAGCTGAATCCAGTGAAAGAGTTGCTACGATTGTAACTAAATGAATGAAAATTTAATAGAACTGACTCCTTTTTTGGATGTGTTTAGGAATGAGTTGTATTCGTTTGCAAATGTGTGACTCCGATTATAGAGTTTTATATTTTTAATTTGTTTTTGTTTTTGATTGTGTTGCTAATTTAACTTTTTTAATCGATAGTTTCTACCATGTTTTTTCTGTGTAGAAGTATTTCATAGACAAAAATGTTATCTTCAAACTGCGCCATATCCTGTCAGTTTGAACGTAATTTTTTTTTGCATAACCTTAGATTAACTTCTTGTGAGGACGAATCGCAGCAAGCCGTGCTTTGAAACTGAAGTGTTTTGTATTTGCTGCGTCGTTTTCGCGAAAAAAAATCAAACAGTAATTCGTAATTTATCTTTAACTAACAGTGAAATCCCAAAATCTCCGCGTGTTTTGGAAAAGACTTAGTGAATACAATCGACTCCCACCCGAAATGTGTGAGTGTCGGTAGTTTTTCCACATTTTTTTTTGTTGGTTTTTTGTGCTTCGGCCCCGCAACCGGAAGAATAGTTACATCCGGACATAAATTTTAAGTTGGAGTGTTTGTCCACTTTGTCAAGAGTGATCATTAGAAGTTTTGAAGTTCGATATAGAGTCGCCTCATAGCGGGGATTTGATTATTTGCAGAGTGTGGAGTGAAAAAAAGAAGACCAGTGCATGTAGAAAACGGCCATTTGCTTGTCAGAAGCAGCAAACGAAGACAATTTTGCGCTTATTTTGTCGCGAATGTATGAAAATAAATACGTATTTTTATGTTTACGAATGAACATCTACCAAATTTAATCTTGCCAACTTGCCAACTACTTGCCAACTAATATGTCAACGGAACAGGAGCTTGCCCTAGTTGAGTCTATGTTGTCAGCGGGCCTCTATCAGGTGAATGATCTTCTGAACGCCAACGGAAAGCTACTTGACTTGGTATTCGTAAGTGATCCGTGTATAATAGATCTCTTCGAAGCTCCATTTGCTCTTCTAAAAATTGACGCTCATTATAAGCCATTCGTTTTAACTGTGGACGCCCGTTCTCGCGAGTATGATTCTCTATCAGGCATTACGCCGCGTAATGATCTGGACTTCAGCCGCTGTGATTATCAGGCCATAAATGCAATGATCGCCTCCCAGGATTGGAACCAGCTACTAAACAACATTTCAATCGATGCATCAGTTACCACTTTCTATGGAACTATCCATCAAATCCTCCGGGATACTGTTCCTGAAAAACCTCCTAGGCCTTCTAAACAGTTTAGCCAACCGTGGTGGACACCACAACTCCGCAATTGTCGTAACCGCTTACGAAAGATCAGGAAACGGTTCTTCTGCAAAGGGAATTCTACGAACACGAGAGAGTTGAAGCTTGCTGAAGAGGAGTACACTCATCTGCAACAGATTCGTTTCCGCGAGCATGTCGACTATATCCAAGCAAATTTCAGACAAAATCCTTCTTCCTTCTGGACCTACATCAACAGTCGTAAGAGTTCTGCCAGAGTTCCCGTTGATGTTTCCTACAAGTCTCTTAGCTCTTGCTCGTCGGTTACAGCTGCGAATCTATTCGCCGAGTTTTTTCGTTTCGTCGGAGCGATTTTCAAGTATTTCCGGATGCTTGGAAACTGGCATCAATAATTCCAATCCACAAGGCTGGAAACACACATTGCATGGAGAATTATCGACCGATATCTATTTTGACCTGCCTAGCGAAAGTTTTTGAGAGTCTATTGCACGACGTGCTGTATCCTGCCTTGCAACCTGTGATATCCGAGCATCAACATGGATTTGTAAAAAAGCGGTCAACCACGTCGAATCTCATGACATACACCCACAGTGTGATCAATGAGCTGGAAAAGCGGTGTCAGGTTGACGCAATCTACGTTGACTTCTCAAAAGCGTTTGACAAGGTACCTCACGTATTGGCAATTGAAAAATTGAACCGCCTGGGACTACCTTCTTGGATCATTCAATAGCTGAAATCATATCTGTCTGCGCGCAAAGCTTTTGTCAGAGTACACGATGCTAGGTCGAATACATTTGATACTAGCTGAACCCGGTGTGTGCGCTGCTACGCTTGCAACTAAATGAAGGAAAATTTAATGTAACTGGTACTTTTATGGTTTTTTTTTCGGAATGAGTGTTTTTTCTTGAATAAGCAGGGGTTCAAACTTCTATCAAAACATGCTTCTTACCCGAGAAATACACGTTTTGTGTTTAGGTATCCTGGATAATTCTAATTTTTGGTAGAAATTTGTGTTTCATTTCTATGGGAGCCCTCCTTTCCAGAGGGGGTGGTTTCTCAATTCACCATACAATGATTGCCTTCAAAACCCCCCACATGCCAAATTTGGTTCCATTTGCTTGATTAGTTCTCGAACCACGGGGCTCTTCGATTATAATAAAAATTTGAGTTTCATTTGTTTGAACCCCCCGCCCTTTCAAAAAGGGGAGGGGTCTTGAACCACCATAGATACATTCTTGCCTTCAAAACCCCCCACATGCCAAATTTGATTCGATTTGCTTGATTAGTTCTCGAGTTATCAAGAAATTTGTGTCTCATATGTATCAGAGCCCCCCTTCCTGAGAGAGTAGGGGTCTCAAACAATCATAAGAACCTTCCCCAGCCCCAAAAACCCCTTCATATAAATTTTCACGTTGGTCGGTTAAGAAATTTCCGAGTCTATAAGGGTCTGACAGGCAGACAGACAGACAGAAATTCATTTTTATGTATATAGAAATCTACCTTCCAAAAACCTTCAAATGCCAAATTTGGTTCCATTTGCTTGATTTGTTCTCGAGTTATGCTAAAATTCGTGTTTTATTTGTATAAGAGACCCCTCTTTCATTGAGCGGAGGAGTTTCAAACCACAATAGAAACATATATTGCCTTCAAAAACCTTTACATGCCAAATTTGGTTACATTAACTTAATGAGTTCTCGAGTTATTCAGAAATTTGTGTTTCATTTGTATGGAAACCCCCTCCCGCTCCCTTCCAGATGGCGGAGGAGTCTCAATTTTCCATAGAAACATTAATCTCCTCCAAAAACCTCCACATGCCAAATTGGGTTCCATATGCTTGATTAGTTCTCGAGTTATGCACAAATTTGTGTTTCATTTGTATGAGAGCCCCCGTCTTACAGAGGGCGGATTGGTCTCGATTTACCTTAGAAACATTTCTTGCCTTCAAAAACCTCTACCTGCCAAATTTGGCTCCATTTACTTGATTAGCTTTCGAGTTATGTAGAAGCTTTTGTTTCATTTGTATGGGAGCACCGCCCCCAACCTAACAGAGAGAGAGGAGGGGTCTCGAACTATCATAGAAACATGTATTGCCTTTAAAATCCCCGCATGCCAAATTTGGTTCCATTTGCTTTATTAGATCTAGAGTTATGAAGAAATTACAGTTTCATTTGTATGGCAGCACCCCTTCTAGGAGAGGGGAGGGGTCTCAAACCACCATAAAAACATTTTTCTCCTTCAGAAAACCCCACATGCCAAATTTGGTTCCATTTGCTTGATTAGTTCTTGAGGTATGCAGAAACTTGTTTCATTTGTACGAGAGCCTCCCTTTCTAGAGAGGGAAGGGGTCTTTGACTACCATAGAAACATTGCTTGCCTCCAAAAACGCTTGCATGCTAAATTTGGGTTCCTTTGCTTGATCAGTTCTCGAGTTATGCAGAAATTTGTGCTTCACTTGTATGGAAGCCCCCCTTTCCAGAGGAGGGAGGGGTTTCAAACCATCATAAGAACCTTTCGGTGTCCAAGACGAATCCGACAAAGCAAAAATCTTGCCAAACGGTCCTTCCCCTCGCGAGTTAAATCGTGACAAAGGAAACCTCAACTCATTTTTATTTATATAGGTTTCTTTCCGGCATCCCACAGGGCAGTCATCTTGGTCATGTGCGATAGCCTCAAGTCTGGGAAACTGCTCTATGCAGATGACTTAAAGCTGTTTCGCGTGATTAAGTCGCTTGTGGATTGCGGTGCACAAGCTGATATTGAACGTGTTTCATCTTGGTGCGAAATGAACGGAATGCAAAAAATGCGGCGAAATGTAAAGTAATGACGTTCACTCGATGTCGGACTACTGTATCTTTTGACTACGGGCTGAACAACTTGCCATTAGACAGAGTCACGTCGATCAAGGATCTTGGCGTCATACTTGATAGTAAACTTCGCTTTAACGAACACATCTCAGTGACAACTGCGAAAGCCAATGCGATGCTAGGTTTCCTACGCCGGAACACAGCCCATTTCAATGACGTGCATGCGCTGAAGGCCCTGTTCTGTGCTTTAGTTCGCAGTGTACTTGAATATGGAGTGCAGGTTTGGGCTCCGTATCATGCCGTCCATATTGCTCGCATTGAGAGAGTCCAGAAGCGCTTCATAAGGTATGCTCTACGTGGCCTACCATGGAACGACCCAGTAAACCTACCGCCATGCGCACTCCTCGATTTACAACCGCTGGTGAGTCGTCGAGTGATGCTGCAAAGGTTGTTCATTTTTGACGTGCTTAAGGGCAACTTAAGCGACTGTAGCAGCCTTCTTGAAAATGTGAGGTTTTATGTACCTACTCGCCAGCTCCGAAGTCGCCAACTGCTGTGGATCCCCAGCCATAGAACAAATTACGGCCTTAACAATCCTCTGGATTTATGTTGTAGACGTTTCAATGAAGTGTGTGACTGTTTCGATTTTAATGTTAGCAAAGTAGTTTTTAAATTTAGAATTGAGAGTGTCGATTAACCAGTCTGTGCGACTTTTGTGTCGAAGATGTTGTCAAATAAATATAAATATAACAAGCGAATGTCATTAAGGAAGTGGCCATGGGTGATATGTATCTGTCTATAACTATATAACAATAACTATATTTTTAAATAATACCAAATACGTGCCTGGTTTGGAAATTTAACATTTCCATATCTGGAAGTGTGTTGCAGTGCCCTTATCCAAATGATATCGACAATGTTTACATGCGAGGCTTATTGTATATAAAAGTAACCTCGGAATGGACATTCTGAAATGGGTTGGTGGATCTGCAGTAGAGCTATCACTTTCTAGCTCTCGGATTAAAGCTGCTTCCAATGGTCACACAACCTTAGATTAACTTCTTGCGCATAATGTAGCTCTGAAAGTAGCAAAAACATCCCCCTTTCCTAACTAAAAAGGAGTTCAAACTATTATCAGAACATCTCAAGTAACATTGCCAAAACCATGCAGCTTAATAAAGTATTATAAATTTTTTATGAAAGACACTAATCAATTTACTTTTTTATGGCACCAAGAGGTACCAATAGGTTTCATATTTGAGCCAGGTTTGTGAGAACCTACATAGCTTGTTTACAACGATCTTTAAACCTTGTTTTCTCAAATTTTGTTTACTCCTATCAAAGGTTTTATTTCAATTTTAAAAAGTCGTAAAATGCTGTTTTGAAATTCCGTTTCAGGACGCATTCATGTTATCTTATTATGGTCAGTCGAAAAAGCATTTTAAACCATTTAGCTTCAAGTAAAAGCATTAAATAACAAATTAATTTTATAGTAGTCATTGCGAAAATAAATTGGCTTTTTGGCGAAACAGTTTTAAAACCGCCATATTGAGATACAAGAAATAATTGATATATGAACAAATAAATGCACCAAATTACATTAATTAATTACAATGCAAATGAACTCTAGATCGGTGACCAATTTCGGCACCAATTTTCAGGAAATTATTATTCAAAGCCCTACGCTCAATTTCAAATCTAACTCTATTCAATTTTCAAAACCTGCTGAGCTCTATCGGACCTATCGACACTTTCTCTTCACATCTTTGATTCTGGTAGAAATTGCTATCAACTCCTAGGGTTGCATGTTGATAAAAAGGATATTTCAAATTTTCAAACATTATAATTGATTACATGCTTCATGCAACAAAAAAAAATGATTAGTTAAATGTATTTTTGTTGTTGTAAACTCGCATAATTTCCGAGGTGGATTAGTTTTCGGCTCTAATCGGCTCTTAATATGCACCATAAAATAAAATGCGCATATGATTCAAAGCATGATACACTGTGAAAAAAAACTCATTTTGTTTTGGATATTTCGCGAGCAAACAAAATTTCCCGCAACGCTAGGACTTTTTTCTTAGCTATTCACTGCAAAATGAATCAGAAAACAGGGAATCGAAAAGCAGAACAGCAAAAACTAACCACTATATCACAGTGAAGTTTGACAGCTGTGGACATTTGGCCGTATGCTGTTTTCCATGGCAGCGAAAAGGTTTTATGAAGGTTCTAAACCAGACCAGAATTTCATTAGAACATTTCCAAACCCTTTTTGGTCCAATTAAGGTTTCATTAACTTGTTTTCATAACCGTCTATAGGGTGAGCTACTTTGTAAAAATTACGGCTTTAAAGAAACATGGTATACAAAACAGTTTTGAATGTTGTTTTATTAACGAAGCCGGTAGGAGTGCTATACGACTGGAATAACATTAAAATTGTTACTTGGGATGCTTTGCGCCTGGATAGTTTTCTTGTTCCAGGCCCACCATAGAAATATTTCTTGTCTCCACAAATCTCCACGTGCTGAATTGGGTTCCATTTACTTGATAAGTTCTCGAGTTATGCAAAAAAATCTGTTTCAGGTGTATGCGAGCCCCCGCTTACCAGCCTTGGTAAAAATACCAAACCGTTCTGCACCAGAGCCGAAATTGACTGCAAACACACCACCATGTGGCTGTAATCCACGACTTTAGTTTCGTGCTTATAGATGAACCCGCAACGCAAAGGACACGGCACGAGTGTACACGCTCGTGTATTGCTTTGACACCGTGTTTGATTTTGGGAAAAATACACGAGCCGAGTGGTTACGATCACAAGAGCATACACCCAGTATGACACTGGTTGCCACCAAGGTTGCCACGGAAAGAGCAATGCTTGTCGGATGATTCTAAAAATTTGACAAATTGCTTATTGGTTTGTTTTCTTGGCTGTAGGGTGACGGGCGCATAAGTTGATTGAGTTTAACAAGCACGGCTCAGTTAGAAAGCAAATAAATGAACCACGCGTGTATTGCGCAATCGGATAAAATCGGAAACACTCGGCTGTGGTGTTTGCCGAAACATCAATCACGGTGTCTGAAGCCAAACCACGAGCACTGACACTGGTGTTGTACCCACCGCGTTGGGTGTTAGTCTGGAGGCACAGAGTCAAAGTGGCGAATATAATGCACCCGCTAGCGTATTAAAAAGTAGCTCGGCGTGCAGTGTAGTGTTTGGACAAGGCTGCCGCTTACTGAAAAGAAAGGGGTCTTGAAACACCGTAGAAAAAAATATGCCTCGAAAAACCTCCAGAAATTCATTTTAATATATATTTGTCCCTTGACTCAGCATAATATGTAGCGATCGAGTACAGTTTTTATTATAACGCATAGAATAGTTGAGCTGTAAGTGATATTCAACTAGTAATACACTGGTTCAGATAAGTCTCATTAGACATTTAAAAGTTACGCAACTCATTTTATAACTCCTGGAAAGTGTGAGTTGTTTAGTGGAATAGATTTAACTACAAAATGAGAAGAAAGTATTGTCGAAATTCGCTTCGACCGACTGATGGGGGGATTCTTCCAATTAATTAACCTCCAGAGCAATTTACAATCTATGGCTCTTTATTATAGGAGA